>JABFFF010000680.1:0-19563 GCA_013623665.1 Fusarium sublunatum | reverse complement strand
AAAGAGATAGAAGACTGGGCTGGAAAAGAGGGGAAAAGGGAGGATAATAATCAATACACCCTACTTTCTGACAATATCAATTGATCTGTCTGCCTAATCTCCCTTATTTTATTGCCTCTCTTTATATAGCGAGTTATGCTAGACCATTCCAGGGTGTAACCGATCAGGTTGACTTTCTAAACCTTACTCCGAGGCTCATTATGTGTAAACGAAGCTCGATTATATGATTATATGATAGCTCCGGTTTAACAGTTCTGATGTGGGGCTGGTGTTGTCAGACTTTTGACCTATAATTTTATAACTCATCATCTTGATTCGCCAAAGGGATGAGGAGGTTCTTGGCGTCTTGTAAATCAAATCAAGAATCTGGTAGGTACATATGCACAATGTCTTATTCCGAATTATGGCTGCTTATCGACGTAATCGTTTTCTCCTGCACTCCCGTCCATTTGGTCAACTCATATCTATCCAGCATCCGTTTGGGGCAGAATCAAGCGCCCAACACCAACCATGGCTGGCGTACCTACAGGTCGAGGTTGCGACGCTTGTCGAAAGCAAAAGAAAAAGGTATGTATATCATTATTCGTCCAATCAACAGACTGATGATGACTGGTTCAAGTGCGATCAAGCCAAGCCAGCCTGTGCGAGATGTGCTCGTCTCAAGATACCTTGCCAGGGGAGTGGCGTGAAGCGATTCGTCTTCAAGTCGGAGAACTCGCAGGCTGCTGGTAAGCGGTCGAAGGCTCTCGTCAGCTCTGGCGATATTACTCCAGGGCCAAAGCCAGTTCCAAGCAACGAGAAGACTTCAATGGCGGGCGCCCTTGTGCATATCATCGAGTTGGAGGACCCGAGATATGATATCTCTACGTACGGCGTGTTTGTCAAAGACTTACCCCGACATATTGGTTCTAGTCCGCCACTCGATGCAGCTATTTCAGCCCTGGTGGCCTCTTTCAAAGCCTTTCAGAACCAAGGATCCCAGGTTAAGGCTCTCGGTCGCTATATTCACGCTTTGACGTCGTTGCGTGAATCTATGCAACATCCAGCTCAGGCCAGCTCATTAGATAACATGTGTTCGGTCTACCTCATCTCGATCTGTCAGGTAGATCTCAATACCTCTCCCGCTGCGACTCAAGCTAGTCAAACTGACATCTTACCATCAGGATTGGCTAGGCGATGTTACTATAGATAAGTCAAGGCATCATGAAATGCTGATGTATCTACTGCAAAGAGCCACCGCTGAGCCCCGTCTTGACTCGTCTCATAATCATCTCATGCAAACAATTATTGCGATCGTGGTAAGAACACACGACTACCTCTTATACATAGCTTTAAGCTATCATGTCTTGATAATTGCTTACAAATCTGGCGCAGGTAATGGAGAGTTTCTCTAACCCTAGGATCGTCCTTGGCCCATGGTTTTGGCAAGCACTTCACACCCTGAGCCATACTAGACGACCTCTAAAATCCGGGGACGGTGCGTCCTTTGCGAGTATGGACATGGGAACTATCGGCGAGATTTCAGTCTTTATTCGTGACCCCGATAAATACCTGTATCAGATCCGATGCTCCTACAACCTCATTCAGCTGGAATATCCCAGACTTCTCCTAGCGGTTCAGGCCGGAGTCACGGCGGCTTCACAGTCTGATGCTACACCAAATCAGAAAAGACTGGCGATTCGTTTCCAAGCAGCCCACGCCTTGATGCTTACGTTGGCGTCTATTCTCAACCGAATCATACGTTCTTACGATAACGACCCTGCTCTTGCAATAGAAGCTGAGCTGTACTGTGATGAGGTCATTGCCTTGGCTAAAGCAGCTACCTATAATCGGCCGATAGCAGCCAGCTCTATGGCAACTCCTCTCGCAGTGGCATGGGCTTCAATGGAAAGTTATCGAAAAGCAGAGATAGAAAGTCTACTGTTGGACTACCAAAGTGATTTCCCCGGGGCCAATCACATGAATGACGTTCGAGTGGCAAAAAAGGGCTTCGAAAACATCGATAGAAGGAATCAAAACAGGCTCATGTCAGGGCAGCTTCTAATATCTGGAGACATGGAAAGTTTTGATTCTACGGAAGCTTTGGTGGATACTGGAGAACGCTGCGTAATACTATAGACAATAATAGACTTGAGACTGAAGATGACAGGAAATACAGGCAGCTGCTGTAGCCCCAGATCTATTGCCCAAATCCTTCTAGTGGTAAATGTGTGCGTTGTAAGTTGTGTTGTTTTGATCTACTCCTTCAGGGCATGAAAGATATACTTGATACGAAAAACAGCAAACAAATGGACAAACCTAACTTTGAAAGGTGCATTTAATTCAAAGATCATCCAGTGGCGCAGGGTAAGTGCAGTGGAATTGAGATGATGTTTCCGGCGATGTCTTCAGAACGACCCTGGTGGCAAAGCTCCTGTCTTGCATGACAATGCTGTGTTTGCGTATCCAGATTACGTTGATCCGAGGCTTATTGAGGCTTTGAGGCGCGTAGAAGATGGCAAATTTCCCAACAAAGATGATTTGCCTCCTCTGTCAGATTTGATCGGCGTCTAGGCCGTGGCCATTAGATCTGCATGCCCGCATGATTAGGAAACTCACCATTCAGCATAAGCCATCTCATGCATCTTTCAGCTTGTCAGACTGTGGGACATGGCTATGAAGTCACACAGACGCGTGATTGGTCGATAAACGTAACAAACACCTGCTGCCTGAATCCTGAATGAGGGGATCTCAACAAAACATGCGTGTATGAGCCTCGTAAATATATCTATATAAACAACCTTACTCCGTCAGTAAGAACAGTCAGTCAATACAATCGAACATCTTGCAATTACTAGCCTCAACAACTACCATGGTTACATCTGCCAACGCTGAGCCAATCGACGGCCAGAATATGGAGGGCTCCCTGTGTGAGATACACACCCTTTATGAGGGTGAGCCCAAGTGCAAATGCTGCACCAACTGGATCCACGAGTATCCCACTCATCTCCGCAAAGCTGTCGATGAAGGCCCCGAGACGAAACAGAAGGCTTTGGTCGTGCGCATGTGCAAGAACCACCAAGAAGGAAAACCCCTCGTGATGGATTCTATCGTTGTCCAAAGTCCATCGCTGAAAGAAACCCTAGGAGAAGTGTTTGAAGGTCACGGGGGAATCACCACGTCGCTCAAGAAACTCGTCTTCAAGGCGCCTTTTCGTCCGTTTCATTACAGATGGAAGCGCTTGACAGAGATTCTAGAGAGGCAGAAGGAGCAGGGACTGCCAGATGCTGCCTATACCCAGCTTCTCTACGATGTCCTTTCTGCTGAGCTTGGAGATGTCATGGCCGAAATGGAGGACCTATTTAGTCGCGGCGTCACAACATACGCCCATCTTTGGGCCCTCTTCGAACCTGGTTCGCTGGTTTATTCCTTCTTTGACGGCCAGGAACGCATTTTCGTTGTTGGTCAATCCGACTATAACGATACTCTGAGTTGCTTCATCATCGAAGCCAGGTTTACCGACTGGGACGGATCGCAGTTCGGGTACACGAAGCAGCTGCTCGTTATTTCTCGATTCTCTGGCACTCAGAGAATCACCGACATGGACACCTACCCAGCTCGATTGCACCCATCCGAGGAAGAAGTCAAGGCAAGACTCATTGCCAGGGGTAGAAAGTTCCAAACACTCCGTGGTGTGCAGTACAAGTCATACTCTGGATTCATGCGATACCACAAAGGATCAACGGATAAACTGGAGGGGAGACAAAACGTACGTATATCCATTGAACGAGGGAGAGTGATTTGAGTCTAATTACTTGCAGATCACGGAACGAATCATGGTGGACGCTGATGCGTACTTTGAAGCCAATTCAAAGATGAAGTTCAAGACCCAAGCCCCGACCGACGATCCTCTTGTGCCGCAGCTCGACGTGGATGACTATGTTCACGTCGCTGCGACCGGGACAACAAACACCGCTACAAACAAAACGAACGTTTTCACTAAGAACTCATCGGTGCTTGACGAGGCTGTGCGAGCCGCCAGAGCTGAAGCTGGAGACGGAGCAATCAGGCCCCAAGATGCTAGTGAGTTGAAGACAAGCTTTACTAGGTACTCAGCTAACCTTTCTTCCCACAGTTGAAGATCCTACTGACGAGCAACTCCTCCTGTGCAACTCAAAGGTACGGGGCTACTCGCTCAAGACTAAGCTCTGGGGTAAATTCGACGTAGAAAATGTCACCGACATTGCCTGGAATGAAGATGCATTCTCCAACTTGCTGCTTCCACCCGGCTACAAGAACCTGATCTTATCCTTTGTGAGCGAGAAGGGCACCAAGAAGCCTGAATTTGACGACATTATTGAGGGCAAAGGTCTTGGCATCGTCATGCTGTTGGTCGGAAACCCTGGCATCGGCAAGACTCTGACTGCCGAGGCTGTAGCCGACAAGGTCCGAAGGCCGCTCTATCTTCTCAGCGCAGGCGAGCTAGGTCAAAAGGCTGAAAAGGTCGAGAAACGGCTAAACACCATCTTGCAACTCGCCGAGAAGTGGGATGCCGTTCTCTTGTTCGACGAGTGCGACGTGTTTCTTCAGCAACGATGCAAGGGTTACCTGGCACACAACGAGATTGTGGCCGTGTTCCTCCGGTGAGTAGACCTAATGCTGTCTTCAGAATTATTTCTAAGCAACTCGCAGAGTGATTGAGTACTACCGCGGCCTGTTGATCATGACGTCGAATCGTGGTAACACCATAGACCGCGCTTTTCAGAGCAGGATTCACCTCACGCTTCACTATCCAGAGCTCGACAAGGAGGCAAAGGAGCAGATTTGGCGGCGACTGACAACTAAAGGTGGGCGGAGCACCTCTCTCGATGATCAAGCGTACCAGATTCTCGCACGATTGCCAATGAATGGTCGCCAGATCCGAAATGTTGTCAAGATCGCTTTGCTTTTCGCGGACAGGGAGGAGACTACCTTGGGGATGCAGCACATCCGGACTGTTCTTGAGGCTACGCAGGAAGCAGGCGATGAAGCTTCAAGGGCATGGATGCTGCTTGAGTAGTGCGGACTATCTTGATTACGACATATTCTTTTACTGGTGAGGACAAGCTAAGCTTGACCTTAGGGAATTCGAGTGCTCAAGTAACACGGGAGCAAGTACTTTAGTCTTTTTAGTTCCGAATGCAAAGTTACCACGCTGCCATTAATGATCTTTCACTTAACATTATGAGAGACCAAGAAATACTGAATTATCTAGCAGGCTCAACGAGTTCAGTTACATATGCCTAAAACTTTCTTGCGGACGAAGCTAAGAAGTATATAGCCACCGGAGTGAAAAGCCTCAACCGGAATTAGGACGCTATCAAAAATAATAACGATAAGAAAATAGCCTACCTGCAAAGCGTCCTGCTTAATAGTGTATGTCCTAATTTACTTATCTTAGTTATTACATTTAAAAAAAACTTTATACTATATTTCTATAAATTACTCTTAGAAAAAGGAACAGTACACTCGTATTTTATTTAGTATTTACCTATTCTAGACTATTTATATTAAAACTTATAAATATTTGCAGACATTTAGGGACAATTTTAGCTTAGGAAAGGCTCTTAGGTAACACCTCGAGAGATCTTTTATCACTGGACGATGTGACTGATGCTAGAGATATGTATAAGGTTGAGTTGAATCATCCGAAATAACTCTTCCACGTGGCTCCAGACAACGAGAACATTTTGTTCACCCACCAGCCCCGAGTCACAAACTGGTGTGTTCAGTACATGTGCCGCATGGTTGGAATCCCTGCTGGCCCAGCAGCTGATATCAACTGGTGGTCTAATGATCGTGTTCAAGCCGACACCAAGGCACTTGACTACAACTCCTTCTGTCTTGTCGATGGTGCCTGCAAACAATCCGCAGAGGGCCAACGCACCGCCGTGAGAGACAACAACAAGCCCCCTGAACCTTCAGCAGAACGGACCAGTGGTTGCTCAGACTGAGGAGCTTCGACACTATGTTCGCAGCAAGGGTCATGGACTCCGCCTGGAGTAAGTTGCTGCGATTGAAGGGCTGAATGGTGTGGTTTTGGTATGGAATGAAGATGGTGAATTTTGAGCGGCGAGAATGCATCTGAGAGCAATTTGGAATTGCAAATATGGGACAAAAAGTGGTAAAAATGTTCACTATACGAGGTGTAGCCACGAGACTGGTAAAATAGCCTTTTATTCCCATCTACTCAATCGCCTAGATATGTAAGTCATTCAATCAAATGGAAATGATAAAATTCGAGTGACTTTTGGATGACTCTTGGGTGATTTGTCAATTAATTGTTAAGTCCTTAGAATTTAGGAGCGTGTCGTCGTGTTGGGAAGAAGCAAGCCAGGCACCATGCCTCCTCCATTCTAATACAAATTAACATTGGAATTAATGGTTCCGACCTTTGTTCTTTTTTCGCGGCCAGTTTGGGTCGCCGAAGGCCATCTAGACGTCTGTGTCTTGTTCCCAAAGCTGGCTTGTGTCGTCTAAACCCCGCCATCATGATGGCTCGACATCGTGAGTCGCCCACGCGAACGCAGCGCGTAGCTCATTACTGACAAGGCCTTTCGTTCAGGCTCATCCTGTCAAGAGCTTGCTATCTCGAAGACCATTGCTTCCAGAACTCGACCTTGTCGTTCCGCAGCGGCAAGTGCCTCTATCGCCTTTTGACTAGTTACTCAAAAGCTGAATACTACATTGTGGCGCCTCTTGAACTATTTTGCCTTTGATTATTGATCCAAACTTTAATCTGATCTATTTCTTGCCCAAAATTTCCTCATCTCTTCATCTGGTTGTAAGGTAAATACTGCGAAATCGTTTCAATTTTACAATGTCTGCAGAGCGTCACGTGAAACCCTTGGTCTCCATTTGAACTTCAGTTGACTTTATATCATTCCAGCCAAGACAAATTAACTTCATCAGAATTGGCACATGGTTTATAATCATAGGTTAGAGATTTAGACCAGATATGATTTGAGTAACATAAGTAATTAATATTTGACTCGTATGACTAAACTACTACTGAGCCTATCTAAAAGATGGCATTGTTTCCACATGAGAACACTCCTCCGACACCATCTTCGCTCCTATTGAATAAATCCATCAATTCAACAATGGCAGCGTAAAGACCGCCTGCGTTGAGGAAGAAGGTAAGACAGATCATAAGGACATTGGCAATTGTGAGCAATGTCTTCCGCCAAGTCGAGAAATAGACTCCCCTATTGAGGTGGAACCAGAAAATAGCAGCAAAGCCATAGGTGAACCAGGGGATTGTGGTAGCAGCAGTGATAGAGAGAATTGAGTCGAAGATGGGAATAACATTGGAGATGATGAAAATGAGAACCCAGAAGAAGGTCACTGAGACAATCCATGTGGCCCAAGACTTGACGCTGTTGTCGGTGACTTGGTGGGTAGCTCGCATCTGTCGCATAGCCGCAACATAGAGATATTTGCAGCCAGTATGACCAATTGATAGAGCTGTAGCCACAACAGCTGGTAGAAGGATTCCGTAAGCAACCTTGGCAGGAATTGTGGAAGCTGCACTGAGGACAGGCGACGTCGTATACTGGGCGCTGAGGCAATACAAGACAACCGCCATCACCACGTAAAACAGAGTGCTTCCAATCTCCAAGAAGGCCAGCGCAAAACGAAAGTCGCGCTTATAGTTGGCCATCTCAGCCATGTATGAAGGAAACGTGAACGTTCCTGCATAGGAGAAAACAATTCTCAAGCACGCGTTGAGACCCTCGTGGAAGTTGGGGTTACCAACAATCTTGATTTCCCTCGACCATCCCTCGGGTGCTGTAGCCGGCCCAGAGACTGCCAGACTGATCAGGACGATCAGACAGGCACTGACAACACTGACTGCGTTCGGGATTCCAAGCTTGGAAACAAACTTCATCGTTCTTGGCAGAGAAAGTAGGTAGCAAGCTATACAAGCCACAAGGATGAAGATGACGGTACATGTTCCATGGCTGCTGAGGGTGTTCAAGGCAACTGAGAGAGTGACGATAGCTGATGCTACAACGAAAACCACCTGGATCATCATTACAAAGCCAGCGAACGACTCTAGCCATGCGCCTCCAACAATTCGGGTCATCTCGACGATACTGACGACGTGGGGGTGTGCGCGGTAGTATTGAAGGAGCTCATAAGCGGCATACCAGGAGATGAAGCCGATACCAATGATAGCGATGATTCCGGGGACAATTCCTAAAGTCTGGATACTGGCTGGTAGGGATAGAATGCCGAGACCAAGCTGGTTGGTGAAGAGGATCAGAATAGTGTCCCATCGACCAAGAGTTCGATAACTTGTCTCTCCTTGCTCGAAGATATTGCCCTTTTCGACACTACCAGCTGGTAGCTCCTGGAAGTCGGTGGCATCCTTTGACTGATCGTGGTCCGATGTGCTCGATTCGTGGATTGAATCATCGGTGGCCGGTGTATCGGCAGGCTTCTTCGAGAAGTTCATGAGGCCCATGTTGACGGTGTTCCGCAGTGTAACCTTTGCGGTTGGGGTTGATGAATGGGCTTGGAGCCGGGCGATGAGGCCTACCCTCTTGCACGGTATCCAAAGATAGAAGAATGGAAAGGCTGAGGTTGAGCAAAGTTGAAGAAAGAGAGTTCAAACATGAAAGAGAAGAGTGGGCGGACTTGACGTTATGAGCGGCCCGAAGTTCTCCATATATCTGACCCTTTTCTTGAATACCCCAGGCGAACAGCTCCGATCGGAGGTGCCACGGTCAGTGGCGGGAGCTATGTTACGTATTCGCTCCTTGCCCACGGTGGTTCGATGGGGAACTGGGCGGAAGAATGGGGGTTTAGTAAGAGCAAGACAGAAGCTGTCGAGAAATGGCACCATTACTCCAGGAACAGAAGGTGAATAGTTGTTGGAAGGCTTGGTCACCCAATGGAAGTACCAGAATTACCAACTTTGGTATCCAGTCGTTAAAGGGTCATCTGCAAGAACCCCATGGGGATGCAAGATGGGAACACTGAGGCTGTTGCACTATTACGTGATAAGTTACAGACTTGATCAAGGGCGGAAATTGACTTGTCAAGATGGTAAGGTCCCTTGAAAAAGATCGTAAAGCCAGCCATTATCTCAACAGAGAGATCAGAAACCTGGCCTGACCCGGTCTAGGCAGATGCCGATTGGACATCGGAGATCCCCGGACGATCCGCCGGGAAAAGTGGGTGGTCTCACCTCCGTTGACGTTGCTTTAATTAAGTGGATCTTTTCGGTGGAGGCAGTGCCTTGCTTAGCCTCCGAGGGACGGTTATCAAAATCTGCCGGCGCCGGAACGGGTTTTAGAATCGGACATGATGAAGACATTGCCACGTTGATGACCGATTTAACGGGTTAAGGAAAGATTATGGAACAAACTCCGAGGCGAGTCAACTTAACCTTAAAACTTTTAAACTCAGAGTCAGGTGTTTCTCTCGGCGAAGCCCCACTCGGTCGATTTGCTCTGTCGTAAAGACATTTCTTTTACGTAGAAAGATGGGGCCCAAGTCTCGGCATGAGGCTTTCTTAAATTCTTTACATACCACGAATCCACTCTTTCGCCCGACCGGAGCAGTTCACTGTCTCACAGTGGAGTGATTACTCGCGTTTGACATAATATGAACTAGGAACGCCCCTGACGAAATCGCTTCTGGTCGTTTTCCAAGCTTCTTCCAGTGGAGATTTTCTAATGCCAAGACCCTACGCACAGAGGTGCTCGCCACTCAGCTCATTACAATTTCAACAACGGAACTCGTTTCACGCCTTTGCTTGACCTGGAAGTTAAATCCGCCCAGACACGCTCGAGCCATCCGTCATCGGCGTTCTTTGCTTTTTTGCAAAAGAAGTTTGAAAGACTTCTCTTCCGCGGATACCGTGACATGATGAGTAGCGTAGCAAATGTCTTGGCAGGTTATCTGACCACATTGACAACCACAGCCCATCCGATCTTACTGCAGTTATTGAGACATCGAGCATATTAGCAAATATCTAGCAGATCTTTACAAATCTGATATTTACGCAGGACAGCATAATATTGACCACGGTAAGGCTTATATATGTGAATATATATTATAGAAGAAAAAAATAAGAAGCTGATAATAAACCTAGATAATAATATCATTTCAAGATTTGTATATTTAAGAGACATTTTAGAATACTTTATATAGGTATTTTAAAATCTTAGTTTTACTATAGACAGATTCAAAGACATGGTATATCTTATAATTTAAATATGTTCCGTTAAATATCGTAATATGTCTATATACTGTTACTTGAACTGACTTGAAAGACGCGAGATAATCCGGAGGTCGAATGTTGCCGGATCTTCTAAGCGATTTTCCTCGAGGGGTTGTTATAAGCCGACGCATTGGCGATGGACGTATTTGCTGCAGAGAACGACGAGGTCCAGTACTGGAACAAACAGGCTTTGAGACATCACGCTTTTTGACGGGGTGAGCCTGCGTTCTCGTGGGCCACTCAACGTATCTCTAGCGTCTGTCAAGTCGTCCAGTATAGCAAAAGCCGACAGTGCGATGTCAAGTTCTGGCTTTCTCTGGCTACATGTGTGTCCTTGGACCTTTCGTTGTGAGGCACTCAATTCGAGGCAAAGCTAAAGGTTCTTACATCAAGATTCGGTTTCGGGGATCCTTCCGTGCTCTCTCAGCCACCTAAAGCCTGCATGCCTGTGGAGGGGATTCTCAATATTTTCCAAAGGCATGCCGTAAAATTCAGTAAGAGCGGTGCTCCAGACCACCGTCAGGTCAGATCTCATGAAAGTCTCAACAAGAAGGCCAGGGACCACCAGTGGTTTCATGTCCCAATTTCTGTCTCTCTATCATCGGGGTCAACGTTGGGGTGAGATTTATCCGCCCAGACAGTACTTGATTTGCGGCCGCTTCTAGTAAGCCATCTCGATCGCGACTATACAAGCGTTCTTCTTTGACGTGATATCCAAGTTAAGCAATCTAACTAGGTATCTCGATAGTACACCCCCGATTTCCCTTTCGGTGGAAGGGCGGGTAACTTAGTATCAGTCATGCCAAGCATGGGCTTTTCTGTCAACGAAGAACGAGGGGTCCCCGGCCCGGCTAGCCCTATTAATGGGCCATCGTTGTACCATTCATCATAAAAGGGAAGAGATTAACGCGTTTTTGCATGGGATGAAGAATGCTTCGATGTTGCGTCAAGTACAAGGGTGCGAGCTTCATCCGGGTTGATCATGCTCATGTTGATACCGAAGTCTACGTTGCTAGTTGTGACATCCTTGTCATACATCCTTCACCAAACACGATAGGTAAACAAATCAGATACATTGATTTTAAAGGTGATGTGATGTGTTGTGAGTGTACTAACTCTTATAGGTTGGAGTCTCGAAAGACATGAAGATGAAGAGCGAAACATGTCTGGACAACTGGACTTGTATATATATCGACGTATATGTAAACCCCTTTCCCTGTTAATAAGTTATCTCTTATCTATTCTTATAAGCTTTATAACACTCTATACATAACTCTAAAATCTTGCCTGGTAGATCTAAGTAAGTCATAGCTTATTTTATCTATTTCTAACTATGGCAACCTGTATAAACTGGCATAGCTGGTCAATAGATATCGTGTTCGGTACCCATCTGTCTTTTCATATAGAGTTCACTAAGGCTTGCTACAGATCATCGCGTGGCCCCCTTTGTGATTCATCTGAATTTCATTCGCCTACTTCGCACTTTTCTCTTGAGCTCTTCACCTCTTCTAAAACTCCAGCTCAGGGGAATTGGTACGCTCATCACAGCACTGCAGCCTCCTCAAATCAATGAAAAAGTAGATGCGCCAATTCTCAAATACTCAGACGCAACTGTGCAACTTTCTTTTCTTTTCTATCGCGAAAGGCGCCATCGCGAGACCGTCCCCAAGCCTATTGCCCAAGAGAACAACCAGAGATCGATCACCACTCCGCCCCAACAACCCATCGACACTTTACATCAGGCTTCACCATGGCTCAACCACCGCCACCGCAAGGCCCTTCATGGAGAGGCGTTCGCGTTATTCTGTCCGGGCCTAAGGCCCAACTCCTGCTAGACGGCGATGATGTGCTGGCTGAGAGCATTGGGGGCATCCACGGCACGGGCTATTTTGATGCCGTCACCCAAAAGCCTACTGGCGATTGGGTAGTTACCGAGGTCTTGGCCCGGGGAACTCATCTTCTGGACAATGACTTTTACGATCCCGAAAGGTCTTTTGGTGTCCGAGTGCAGGCCGACACTCTCGTCTACGGACACAGTGACGACGCTTCGTTCTGTCTGCTGGTAGGCTATTCGCCATTAACACTGGATCCCGTCTCTGCAGTGCCGCCGAAGCCGGACGTAGTTGTCCCTGATGACGACTCGTTGTCCGGATTACGGCTCATACAGTATCCCCATGAGGGCTTTTTCGAGGCAAACATCACCGACGATGGCACTGTCGAGGACGACGTCTACGACCAAGCTGTCAGTGCTGGGGGCGTCATCTGTGCAAATGTAATTTTGCACCATACCCTGACAATCCCTGGCAACATCGGTGCCTTCAAAAAGTTGCTGGTCACCAAGAATTGGCAGCAGGCTTTCAGTGGTGGTGATTTGACTGTTCATCAAGCAAAGGCCCTTGCCACTGCGTCTTGTCAATCGCTCTACAAATGCGATCCTCCTATCACCGTGGCACGAATCAGAGCTACAACTACCGATCGAGTTCCCAGCCATATTGAGCCGAACCTGGACCTACTCGAATGCCCAGACCAAGAGCATGGTCCAGCAAACCGCCGAGTCTCGGAACGCCTACCCCGTGCCGAGCACTATCTGTTTCACGACCTGGAGATCAAAGGCTTTGTCTACAAGGCCCCTTACATGCTCAACATGAAGTACCCTCCCAAGCTTTACGAAAGGCTTGCCCACTTCGCCAAGGCCCATCCTCACTCACGACAAGTTCAATGCTACAGTAATGGTATTTGCTGCTCAGCTTTGGGTTGACATCACCGAACATCCTACTCGCATGTTGGAACCGTTTGCGTCTGAAGCCAGCTTTCCTCTCCCCCACGTCCCTCTGCCGACCTTTCTCGTATACTTTGAGCACGAGCACTGGCTTAAAGTACATGAATATTTCCAATGCGTTCAATTCATTCACCCTTTTCGCTTCATGAACAGAATATCCCAGGACTTCATGATGGGACAAGACTTCTTTATCCGACACAACATGATTGACCCTGAAGAGATTCGAGGTCTTGTACTCCAGGTCAAGTCAAAGAACACGCGATTTTTCGTGGAGGAACGCCTCAGTCTATTCCCTTTCATGATGAATGGGAGTACAATGGTGCAGCCTCAGGAATTCCCACATCTATTCCGCCTCTCACCCACCAAACAGGCCATGATGGGTATGCCTGATCTCCGAGTGCTGGGTCTCCCGTCCCACCACCGCCAGAACACCAACAAGCGCATCATCGCAATGCCCGACCAAATTTCTCAACTCAGCTTTCACGGTATCGAGACACGCATGTATGATCCAAACCCCAACGGTCTGCGCGATAGCGGAAGGGAAGGGCCTACATCGCAATTCGGAAGCAGCCTCAAGTCAGGTACTGTCTTGACCCATGAGTTTCGGCTTGGTCCTAACCGCCAAGCTGCATGGTAGAGAGGTTTGGACATGGATCCTCCAATGGCACCTGATCTTCCAGTCAATGTTTTCCTCCAACAGGAACTTGAAGATGATGACAGAAACCGTCCTTTGTGAGAAGGGCCTTGAGCATCCATCGGCCATCTGCATTCCCTCACACACAGCACTTGGCCTTGAATCCGTCACTACTCCTGTCCTTTTAAGGCCCTAGCTTCTGGAATTTAGTGGCACTTTGAGCACGGTACACCGAGATGGAAACGGTGAAAATGGATTTCTGGAAGGGCTTTCATACGGCACGCTGGAGCATGGTGGTACTATGGTAGCGAAATGGGAGGAAACACTTTGTTTCCCAAATAGAATGAAAGGCTGGATTACATTGCCGTATACCAAATCTGGCCGCAGGACTTACGGAAGGCCCTTTCTACATTACACACTAGGTAGCCAGTGAATTCAATTAAACGAGACAGGCTTACGGCAAACTGAGTGACGTGAAGTATTTCCTGTTAACTCCTAAAGAGCTGTACACTAAATAAAACCCGGCGAGGTTGAAGATCCCCTCAAAAGACATGGCCTGTGACAAAGTTCATATGCAACTGTATGGATATATGTTGCTCTAAATTATAAAGCGTTATAGTAACACAGGAAATTGCTACCTTTCCATCTGAGCACGAGATTGTAGAGAATCAGGCAGACTTCGAACTCTGCAAGCTTACTTTTCTACTTTAAAGACAGAAATTTACCGGGAACTCCATTAATTGTAAGGCTACATAGTTATTCACAAGTGTTGAAACCCGACCAGAGTGGCATTGCCATTTTCGGTCAGCCTTGCCTTATCTTATCCAGGATATTCGATATTGACACGCCAACTTGACTGACCAGTGAGCTTGTAAGAATAAATAAGAGGCAACGCACTGAAAAGCAAAACAGTCTGTATATATGCGTATAAATGCCTGTATTGTATAATAACAAAACTCTACAACGCTCAGCAGATGAAATATTCTATGTTCAGATAAACAGTTTTAAGGCTTTATCTTCTTAAAACAGGGGCTGCTGTATAACTATAGCAGTTGTTATAAACAAGTATCTTTATATTCTATATTAATATGTCATCTAGTAATAGAAAAGACACTAATCCATTAACACTCAGTTACTTAATCCTTAGCCATTCTTCTCTAAGAGGTCTTTACAGGTTTGTAGTACACCAATAATCTAAGACATATAAACACTATATTGTTATCTACCTGTCTCTAATTATCTTGACCTTGTATTGTAAAGTTATGAGATGTTCATACTTATGTTGCTACAAGATTGGTTTTCAGTATAGATTCTCGTCTGACAGGGACAAAAGACAAACAAGACTAGACGGAAAGGTAGAGACAGATAACGAGTAGACACGAAGCTCCTTCAACTTGCTTCTATTCACTACAACAGACCATATTCTAAGCGTAACAGTACTGTAATAGCTTGTGGCTTATCTGTTTATACAAGTTAGAGAGAATGAACTATGTGCAAAGTCTTCTGACAATACTAACAGTGATTACTGATTACATATAGCAACGTGGCTTACACGCCGAAGTCCTTCGGGCTGAGGCCCAACCGCATATTATATATCCGCTCTAGTCATTTCCTAATTTTATTTTCCGTATCACGTTTTCAGCCATACTAAAACTATTGAAAGCCCAGCTCGGAACATACCGAGTGATAGCTATAGCTCACCCGCCATGAAACTAAAGAACGAATTCGGAATACGGAGGTTTTCAGCTGAAAGAGTCTAGATTCACCGTCTCCTAAATGTCACCATTTTGGTTAGCTAGGCATCACAGGGGTCAACCGCTGTCAACGGAAAAAATTGGTAACGGCGCCCTTGTTAGCTTCAGCCGGACTTGTCACGACCTGACTAAGTGCGGCAGGCCGACTCGTCAACCTACGAGGTTCCGGGGTTTTTGCCATTTCTGTTCTGACATCTCGATTGCATCTGAACGCATTGGCCTTATATGTGATCGATATTATTTCTTGGTGAATGTTGTCGCGGAGAGTGCGTGGTTTTCAAGCCACCTGATAGACAGTGTTGCGCATAGCAACAGAACATTAGAATAACCACGGGTTATTAATAATTATTAATTTACCGTCGTAGGATGCACTACAGCTCTTAGTTAGCTACGGTGTTCCTCACTAAGCAGAGATCATATCGTTTGTGCTGCTCGTCATCTTGGCAGCGGCCGAGTCTAGATCCAGGCCATTTCCCCAGATGGATGTCAAGCTAGCCAGTTAACTTGTATTTCCAGCAGCACCGGCCACGCCGAGATGTTCTAGATCTCTTATTCCCAAAATTGAGTATTTGACATCTGGGTGACAGCTGAGAGAAGTCGCGATGAGGCATCATAGGTTGATATACGAGGGAGTTAATCTCGGGTTTGAGTCAGTCTTTTCAACTCCTCATTCTCCATCATAAGCTTAGTAGACTTCTTATTTACAGTTGTCATTATCTAGGAGGCAAACAGCTGTCATCTTGGCCCGTCCACCGAGTCATGCGACAAAATCCACACTCATCCTTCTCGTCCACTGACTAGCCGCGATAGCAGCAAAAATACTGCAGGATAGGGGGCAACAGGAACAAAAACTGAAGTAAGGCTGCTCCACCTCTGGTCGATGAGGGAGAAGGTTGGTCTCGCGTGCGAGTAATTGAAGCCTGCGTGATGAATAACTGCACCACAGAACTCTGTAAGCGGTGTGGTATGGCCTAGTTCTGATCTACTCAAGCGCAGATTTGGATATGAGCTTCTTCTTACGGATACCTAATTCTGAATAAGAGGCAATATACTGTCAGCAAATTGGGCTGGAATTATACTCAGGTCCTTAATATATCATATTTGACCAATCGTTTGAGATATGATATGTCGCGTTCCGGGTTGCTCTACAAGTTAATTCAGTCCTTACAGGCACATCAACTGGCCTAGCTGTTGTCTCCTGTAACTGTGCTATTTGCACTTACTTATTTGTTCTCCTAGTTTGCTGAGGTAACGTCATTGAGGTTTGTTGTGACGTAGCTGGATAACCTCGTGGACTAGTACAATGGTAGGGGAAGCTCAGGCTACGAGTCTCAATAGCTGAAACTACTGAGTGTGTTCAATATGTCTACATCGCCTCTCATGCTCTTGGTTTAGTTAAATTCATGACATCAAAGGCCCGTTTTTATTCTACACACATGGCCATCTGCTGGCCCCCTACGCCCTTGCGTTTACTGCTGACTGTTCACACTTTTAATACTACTCTCCTACTTTATATCCATCCTTTATCGTCTGAACCGTTTTAAGTTTACTATTTCCGCGCTCGCATTGACTGCTCCTGGGCATAAGTGTCGTTGACTATATGTAAGCCCTAAAATATGGTTGTGTCAAGACGTGTGTGGTGTTTCATATGTGAAACGTACCTAGCTTACTCCGTACTTGGCGACTCAATTGAGTTGATCTGCGACCAAGTAGAAAACTCTGGATCATCTGATACCTCTCGTATCATGTTGATAACCGTCTGTGCCCTTGTGCGAGGAACGAGTCAGGCATTCACGTGCCAATGGTGACGAAACAATTTTCACGTAATACCTCGGTGCGCACAAACATTCACGGACATTGATCTACAGAAGAAAGAGGATCTGGAAGAATTATCCTCGAATAGAACCAATTGTCAATTCCCTTCTCGGTATATATCCTTGATGGCGGTCCCGTTCAAGCATCTTCTCCTACCCTAAACAGTTTGTCTAAATCCCCGAGCGAGAATGCCAATGACAATTGGCCCGGCGGTGTTGTTTAGGTAATTTTCCGAGCCGGCCGCCCTCCTTGTTGCAGCTAAAACAATAGTGGCTGGCTGCTGTCTCTTTCTGCCCGATGGTTGACCGACTCTGTAGGAGCCAATTGATTGCCCCAAGCGTACCGCGCGGAGTGACCAACGGCTTTATCGAGCTATTTCTCTCTAGATATTTCTCTGGTAGGGAGTGATCGATCTACTTAAAAATCGTGGCGCTACCCAGCAGCATTGACCACGACGGGACCAAATGTCCGTCAAGCGTTGCACCATCTCTTGGTTCCAACACCATGTTAATTAATGATGGGTTGCGTGAATGCTGCTTACTAGCAGTAGTAGCAGTATGTAGCATCAAACACTTGTTTTAACACGGCAACAGCGTCTGTTCGCCCGTGAGATAGGGGTCTCACGTCTGCCTGATCATCCATCACGTAGGCTAGACGCTAACAAGAGTTAATTTAGACAGAGTTTTGTGAGCAATAGCTCCTCGTACGACCATCAAAAGCGTTACGCAAGCCACGAGCAAGAGGTGCAGATTGAGCCGGCCCTTTTACTGGCCTTATCTATCTCGTCCAATTTTCTTCGCTATCATTCATTCTACGCTTCTCGATACAGAGTCAGCCTCGTTTCCCCTGCCGCCACAGCCACAGCCTGCTGCATATGGGTGCTCAGGTCTGTTGGTGGGATGCGGGAGGCTTCTCTAGTGCAAAGGCACGCATTGATGCTGTGGTTTGATCCTAGCCTGGTGGCTTTGTCCGTGAGCAAAAGGCCCAAGCACTGGTCCCTTGGGCTTGGTGTTTAGTAGGGTTACACTGTACATACACATTTGCCTTGCCGTGCCGTGCCGTCACCACAGACACAGACACAGACAAGATACAGAGAGACTCACGGGTTCATCGTTGATCATTGCAGCCGCACCCAGGTTACCCGCCGAGTTTATGTAGGGTAGCATGCGGATGGGCGGGCGGGTGAAATGTCAGATTCGGAGAGAATATGACAGTTCACAATTGTCGAGCAGCCGCGACGTTATATCTTGGATTGTCTCTGCTTCTTCTTGTTCTTTTCATCTTCTCTTTAAGCCATCGTGATTCGGCTTCCAAAGCCAAGTTCGCCGTCGCGTCTAATTGGATGGACAAGTCTCGCTTGTGTAAATTAAGAACAGAACCCTGCCGTCATTCCAGCCGCGACAACAATTCTCGTAACCGAGGCATGCAAGTCTCGGCTCCAAACGTGACGATGAATCAGAAAGTCTCATTGCTATCAGATATCAAGCATGGGCAACGCGCAAATGGCACCATTCGACGTCACTGGCGGTTTGGAGATGCCCTCGCGTAAGCTCCCTTGCATCGACACGACCTGGCAGGCTGGGAATCAGCCATCTGCAGTGGATGACAGTTAAGCAGGGAGACAGCGTATGATACTACCTGTCGCATTCTGTGGCGAGCCTCCAAGGAATGGAAATCTCTTCTGCCTCTTTCTTTCTCAGTACCCCGGAACCTGGAATGCCTCATTTGAGCCACAATAGGCATCGAACTGCCGTTTGCGACTCTGGGGAACAAACACATACCTTCTGTGAATGGCAGCAGACGAGAACCCACTATTCCAACGAGGCTAGCAAGCCTCCAAAGTAAAAGTGACGCGCAAAACCCGGGACGCCGTCTGTGGACCGGTCCCGGTTCTTTGGATCCTTGGCGTGTGGGTGGGAAAACCGGATGACAGCTGATTTTTTTTCGTGCTTGCTTTTTATTACCTGCTTGAGAGTAGACTATTGAGTAGCAGACAGAAACAGAAACAAAGGCGATGTGATGCGATGCAAATAAAGTTGCGGCTATGCATACATGGGGGATCCTGGAGACGCGATGCAAACACACACGTCAAGATACCCACCACAGCTGCGGATTGTTTGTGACCTGTCTCCTTTTGATCGAAGACGAGATCTCAGGACGAAACGAAACGACACGACACGACACAGATAGCAGCAGCGACATGTTTGCAAGGGCACACGAAACCACCCACCACCACCACCACCCGTGATCGTGGCTCACTTCACCACCACAAGCCCCCCTTTCTTGCCCGTCTAATGGTATTGGATATTTGTTAGTGCCTCTTCCAGGC
>JABFFF010000678.1:0-16792 GCA_013623665.1 Fusarium sublunatum | reverse complement strand
TTATTTAGGTATTAATTTATAATTAACTTTTACCTATAAGTACCTATATCTATATACCTATATTATCTAGGTATCTGCCTATAGGTAGGCCTCTAAAATGGGTATCTTTAGGTATCTACCCCTATTAAATGGGTACTTATGGATACCTATGGGCTGGGTATTTTAAAGCCTAGTCTTGATGAGGCTGACCCCGTGCTCGTTGATTTCCCCGACTTTATTGGTTTCGGGGTCCTTCATGAGCCATTCCATCAGAAGACGCGGCAATACAACAATCTTTGCTATCTCCCGCTCCTCCACGTCGACCGGCACATGGACGATGAGTTGGCGGGAGTCATCACTGAAC
Organism: Fusarium sublunatum; assembly: GCA_013623665.1. Classification (NCBI taxonomy): domain Eukaryota; kingdom Fungi; phylum Ascomycota; class Sordariomycetes; order Hypocreales; family Nectriaceae; genus Fusarium; species Fusarium sublunatum. The sequence continues at coordinate 16,449 of JABFFF010000678.1, read as the reverse complement.
TCCTGCAGACCCATCGAACTGCTCACCCTCAGCTGGGGGTATATGCTGCTAGTCGCAGGGCCCTGATTTTGTAAAGAACCTACCCCCTTCCAATAGTTCACTCCTTTGCATGTCGTCAGTCTACTTTCGGAGAAGATTCCTTCGACTTCAAACATTCGACCTCCTCGTAGACCTTGGAGAAGTCTTTTCTGTGCTTCTGGAGTTTCTGTCCGAGGGCTTCCGAAATGCGTGGCAATCCTGATCGATATGTTAGATGGTCCCTAGCAGGAAGAAGATGGCGAAACGAACCTCGCAATGCTCTCGGCCTTTGGCTCTATTTCCCAGTAAGTTTCGGTAGGTTGTGAAGATTCAGGCCAGCGAGCCTTCTCCTTGATGTGCCTCAACAGCAACCTGTCCTCCATACCCGCTCAAGCGAAGAAGGGCTGCAAACGCGAGACTTCACTAGGGGTAAAGTTGAGTATCTTGTCTGTCGGAGCCAAGGAGTCTGGAAAACGCGGATGATCGGCAATGCAGAATTGGCTTTTGCCTGACACAACACTGATGTTGCCTTTGCGGTCCCTGACGGGGAAGATATAGCTCGAAAGTAAATTGTCACGCTCCACAAGATGTCCATACTTGGGAATCAGTGAGTTGAAGATGAAGAGCAGCTCTTTGAATTCCAATCTGTTATTGCTGTCGCATGGGCCGACGAGGAGCTGGTAAACCTGGCCGATTGAATATTTCCTCATGCCAAGGAAATCTACAAAGAAATTATCCCTGTACGAAGCATACTGCTCCCTCAAGTCAATCATGTTCTCGCTTTCCGGACAAGGCCCCCATGTACATTCGGCTTATGAAACCCATTCGATGGCCCCGTACAACTTGATGGCGATCAGAGGCACGGTTTTGAATGCTTCCCTGGTCCTCAAGGTTAGTATACATACATACACATGGCAGATAAGTGAGATATACTTACCTGACCAAAGCCTTGTCATCGTCGGATTGGCACGCGATCTGCACTTCGCTGTACAAAAGATTCATATCTTTCACCGAGTCGGGCCTACTAAACGTTCGATGAAGCTCCAACTCCTTCAATAAGCTCTGGCATGCGGGCTGGTAATCGGGTATTCCCAACACATCGTAATAGAATCTCTTGGTCATTTCTCATTCAGGGTGAATGGGACCACATGGAGTCAAGCGCCGCTTTGAGTACAAACCCAGCGGGCCTTGAACTATACAGTCACTGGGGGAAACCCAATCATCTTTATGCCATATGAGTGGTTCATCGTCAAACTTGGCGCTGGGCGTTTTGTCATCAGCATCGAACTTGGAAAGGCAGAAGCTCACTTACCGGATATATTCTTTGCTTTTTGCGGCTATTTCTGGAGATTCGAGGGCAATGTCCCCCACGACGCGAGATTCGTACAATAATGAACAGAGTTTCATCAAGCGCCTTGGCTCGACGAATTCTGGACCAGAATAGACTGATCTTAACTGATGGAGCATATCGAACAAAAATGGCACAGGCTCACGGAATCGACATCCGATGTATCCGAGAAAGTCCCAGGAAGAGACATTGGCATCCTGAGGGAGCTGGATAAAGCGGAAGGGCTCGTTAGGTAGCAAGATCTTTGAAGATAGTTTCCTCAACTCTGGCGTTGGTATCCACCTTTCTTTGAGAGGATATAGCTCTCCGTCTTCGCAGACCACCTTGATGGTTTTCAGATACTTGAATGCACGACGGTTCTTTATGAGCATTTGTCCGTCTCGTCTCCCTACTCTTTGTAAGTAAGGTAAGAAGTCCTTGGGTTGGTCCTGGGCGATGATCTTGGCTGCTGCACATATATCATTACCGCCTGGCTCCATGAGAGGCGGGTCGACTAACGGCGAGTTAGATACGGGCTCAGACATGGTCGAAGAGTGGTAAGTGAGAAAACAGGGGGATAGTAAAAAAGTGGTGAAAACGTTGAATAAGTTGGAAGAATGAAGTTGTCTTGCTTCAAGAGCTGCGCGCGTTGTTCAGCTACGCGTCATTAACTGAGTAGGTACGCGTTTAATTGGGGATGATCAGGGGCGAATTTCAATTTTACTACTACGTAGTGAATGCATCTTAATTACGCACGCGTTGGGTAGCCACAATTCAAGTAAAACAGTTCCTACACTTCCTATGCAGAAAAAACACATGCCTATATCTTTGTGGTATTGAGATCCCTGATGTATTTCCCGTGTTAGGTGCCCGAGGGGGTGGCCCACCCCCTCCGCATTACAATCGATTATAAAGTCCTAAGCATGATCATATTGCTTATAGTAAAAAGAAAATAACATAATGTAATCAATATCTCCAGTGTCGTTGATAGCTCCCTAACCCTTAATCAAAGTGATTCTCCTGAAAAGTGCTCCGAAGTGGCATCTCAGTATCATAACTACCAGCCTCCTTCTTCATGTGCCGATCAAAACTCTGCGTCGACATCTGCACCTTTTCAAACCAAGTCCTATCCAGCACAGGCGCCGCAGGAGGAGCCTGGCCACGCGAGCGAGCAAGCTCTGCTTGTGTCGAGTAGTTGTGAATAGCCAGACTGGAAGCAATCTGAAATGCACTTCGGATCTGTCGGCCGTTCCAGCATCCCGTGCTTCTAGCCAAGTCCTCATAGTGTCTAGAAGCAAACTCGATGATCTCGCTCTCCTTGATAACGAGAGCAGGTTCGCCTGTCATGCGGTGGCGCTCGGCTTCGATCTGCTTCAGCTTACCGATGTTGAGGCGGAAGATGTCGCGAGTCTGAGTCTTGTCCAGAGGAGGATAGTACAGAGACAGATGGATACGAGACTTGAAGGCCTCATCGATGGTGCCAACTCGGTTAGTGGTCAGGAAAAGAAGACCATTGTAGTACTCAAGTACTCGGAGGAACACAGAAACAAGAGCGTTGCGCTTCATGTCAAGCTTGGATCGCTGTGACAAGAACACATCTGCCTCGTCCAGCAGGAGAACACAGTCCCACAAGTGAGCAAGACGGAAGACGTTCTTGAGAGAGTACTCAACCTCGTGAGGTGTGAGACCAAGGTCACCACAAGTAATGACAAACAGAGGCTTGCGGTTCTCCATCGCAACAGCCTCTGCCGTGGCAGTCTTTCCAACACCAGGCACACCATGCAAGAGCACAACGAGACCACGCCCCTTTCCTTGGATCAAGTCTTGACCAGGGCCCTCGGTCGCAGAATCAGCATACTTGCGCTCGAGAACCTTTTTCTGGAAGTGGGACATGACCAGTCCCCGGACAACGTCCTTGTAGTCGCGCTGGATGCGAAGGTTCTCAAACACTCCCGGTTCGCGTCGTACAGGCTTGAGGAGATTGAGATCAATGGGCAGGAAGCGTCGTTCACGCAGGGCATACGCGAACATGCGCTTGGGAAGTAGAACAAGATCCTCATCGCGGAGCTCAAGGGCCTTGGGGTTGGTCTCAAAGGTTCGGCTTCCCTTGACGCGGGCACGCAGGAAAGCATCGACGGCGAGGTTGTCCCTTCGCTGACGACCTTCGACTCCGTCTGCCTGCTGAATAATCTCGTTCTGCGAGTATGCGAGGCTCTGTCGTGAACCATTGAACCAATGCTGAATCGGCATCTCGTCATCCTTGATTTCGCATCTCGAAGACTTGGCAATCGAGAGCTGATGGAATGAGGGCCGCCAGTCAGGGTTCTTCTGGTAAGCCTCGGTGAGGTCGACGATGACATCGCTCTCTACAAACTCTGGATGACGCATCTTCTCGTAGTCTTCACCGTTCAAGATCTCCTCGTCGGGCTCCGTGCTAACAGAAGGAGGGTTCCTCGTCAAGGTCCAGGCGCTGTACTGCTGGTGACGATCGTCGAGGTAGTTTACAAACTTTCGACCTTGGTCCTTGAGCGAGTTGAGATGTTGCTTGTAGTCATGACGGTATCGAATTGGGAACACCTCAAGAGAATCAATCGATCGCTCACCGATAAACGACTCGATTTCAAACTTGCGTCGCACAGCACCGAAGCTAGTCCCATCATGATCGATATAGTAGGCCGAGATCTTGAACTTTGAGTTCTCGTCTATCTGCTGCTCATCGGCGAAAAAGTCCCAGCCAGAGGTGGGATAGGACGTCTCTGGCTCGGGGCTCTTGATCCTGTAGATGCGCCAGATCTCGTGGTAGCGTCCGCCAGTCTCGCTGGATGCTGGCATGTAGATGAGATCGCCGACACGGAAGAGAGACCAGAGATCGTCAAACTTGACGCGGCTGGCGGAAGAGTCGTCGAAACGATGATACAAGGGTAAGACCTCGTTTTCAACAAAGTTGACATAGCAACGCATGTCTCGAAGAGCCTCAGGGCTGTCCATGAGACCGTCCCAGTCCTCGTCGGCATTGGAGTCAACCGACTGAAGGGACTTTGCGTCATCGTCATCGTCGTCTTCTTCTTCCTCGTCCTCGTCATTCTCAGCTTCTTCACCGTCCACAACTTCAACTTCGACATCGTCAGCAGCATCAAGCTCAACCGCCTCAGAACTCTCGCTGTCAAGATCCTCAAAGTCAGCCCACTTGTCTTCAAGAGTAGCAAGAATCTCTCGCATCTTGGGCTGGAAGTGGACTAGTGTCTTGAAAGGCCGCATGAATGTTCGAGGACAAGATCTCTGCTCTGTGTCATTCATGAGAGCTGTCAAGTGACCCAAGACCGGCTGAGACTGGATACGAATGCGCTGAATCTCAGCATCGGACGCGGGGGCGAGGTCGTTCTTCTTATCGCGTCTAGCATTTTCATAGGCGTCCATCTTTCGTCGAGGTAGTTCAGTGATGCCATTGCTTCGGAAGGAGAGATAGCTCTGACGAACACGAGCAATCTCCTCTCGACGTCGAAGGCCATGCTCACGACGGATCTGGGCCTGTGTTCCGGGGCCTGACATAAGGACGTCGATAGCATAATCAGGCTGGTCAACGTCCTGGAACCGGTTCTTGAAGTTCTCAAAGTTCACCTTGCGAACTTCTGGAATCTTGGGACGCCATTTGGACTCGACTCGGCGTTGGTCGGCGAGAATACGCTCTCGTCGCTCTGCTTCTTGCTTAAGAGCCATGTACTCGTAGTCATTCTCTCTGTGGGTGCGCGGAGGCTGAGGCACACGCTTTCTTGCTTTTGATTGCTTGGTGCGGGCCATCGTTTCTGGTTTCTGTGTTTCTTTACTGGTTGTTATGATGTGTTAATAGAAAGTTCATGGTGAGATTCATGATATTTATACCATATACTATCTCTATATATGTTGCTATCATCGTGAATCCTACAAGCCTCCTCACCGGGCTGAGTCACGGCGCTAGCTGAAGATCCCCGTCCTGCCTAGCGATTATAGGCAGCAGCACCACTAAAAGGATGTGGCGTAGCGCCCAACCGCCTGCTGCGAGCCACTAAAACCCCCTTGCAACGATGCCAGCTCACGCTCACATCAGCACCTAGGACCGCCAATCTAGCTTGCACCAATCAAACTTGCAGAAGCTATAGCTTTTGTTTCACAAGGGTAAGCGGATCTGTTCTTTTGAGGCAGTCATCGTGGGGCTTAGAGGCTCGGACTTTGTTTCAATAGGAGGCTTTCTCTTGTCAAGGTCATAGCTGTCGAGTCGACTTCGAACCCTGCAAAGGACTTTGCTTTTGGCTTAGCTATGCAATAAACCTTGCATAGACTTTTGCATTCTAGTTTAACAAGATCTTGTACGTGCACCTCAAGCCCATGTTCTTTTACTCATTTTCAAGCCCACTATATCGAACCTAAAGGGTGATATAACGACAGCTGACATGTGAAACGGACCCGTATGAACTTATGCAATGCCCTACTCGTAGTCAAAAGAGATGTCACATCTCAAGGCAATGAGCTCATACCATCCTAGCCATGGTGGCCCGTACCTTGCCCTCCTAGTGTCTGTAGTTAATTCTGGAAAACCCCTAGGACTCCCGGTTCCACAAGATCAAAAGGTCACCTAAGAGTAGGATGCTACATGTGTGAGCTTGCTGGTTTTTAAAGGTATAGTATTAGGTGGTCGATCGAACTAAGGCTAGCCAGCATCAAACAATGAAGCCGTTGGTGGCAGGCTAATAACTAGAATGCAACAAGTACAAAGAGTCGCAAGAGCGCTTCCTTAGATAGCCAGGGCCGCAATGACACCAGCCAGGCCGGCAGCAGCCATAATGTCGACGTGCATGTTGGCGGCAGCGCCTGTGTGTGTGCTGGTAGAAGAAGCCAGGGTGCCGGTAGCCGTACCGCTTGAGGTAGAAGATGCGTGGTGGGTGGTAGTGCTGCTGGAGTTAGTATCCATTTACACATTGTATTTGTATCGCTTGGGGCTATGTAGACGTACTGGGTCTCGGTATGCGTGGTGCTGTCGGCGGCCATAGCAGGAGCAGCAATGGCAAGAGCACCGGCGAGGAGGAAGTTCAGCTTCATGATGAAAGTTGGTGTTGAGAAGAGTTGAGAAGTGGTTGAGAGTTAGTGAAGAGAAATTGTTAACGAGAGTAGTGAATTAGATAGGAAAGAGAATGATTGTTCTGAAGTGCAGACTGGGGAATAGCTTTGCCAAGAAGCTACCACAAGAGGCCTTTTATAATTCCTTTTCTACCTTTACTCCTATACTGACACAATGTCGCGATGGTTTGAGTTAGGTGTAACTTTGTTGCTCGGCACAGCATTGCCGGAAGCCTCAGATGATGGTCCTGTGAACTGGCGCGGCATAGACATAACGAAACACTCATTTGTGGCTTTCCTCAGGTCAATCGTTTCAAAACCCAACCAATACGAGAAAACGAAAACCGCTAAAGGAGGTTTTGTCTTTTTTTTAGGCCTTAGGGCAGCTTACGCGGCGGACGGTTTTATGCGCTCGTTAGCCTCTCGATGCCGAGTTATCCACCCCCGGATATCTTCATACATCACATCATCATGTTGAGCTCCTCTCCATACAAGTTGCACTCGGGGCTTTCCGCAATTGGCCAGGCACACACTCGTAAGAGCAAATCACAGTCCACATACATGCTGAAGCCTGGTTGGTGTTGATGTTCTGGAATTTGGGTAGAAGCATAGGGAGTCGGTTAATCGGCTTGTCTAAGCCACCACCATGGACGGAACCCGGCCTATTAGCTCAACCGTACCTCGTTTATAAGCGCAAACACGACTTCACTGACGACTGATTTCCAAAGGAATATCTACGATAGGCTCATCTGATACTTGGCATCAAGACAACAGGAGCATTACCGCAATCTTTAAACTATGCATATCTTAAAAATGCCTTCTCGAGCGGTTTCATGCTAAAGCCCTCACTCAACTCAATTCAGATGTCAGAATATCACGCCTTTGGCAAGGGCCGATCCTTCCGAGTCCAGCCTATCACCATCACCAAGTACAAAGTACAGAGCACAGCCTCATCCTGTGTCGAAGTTTAATGCCCCCTTCCTCGTGTTATCGACGTTAGTTGGTAGTTGGGAAATTACCCAAGCGTCCACCGTCAACCACTATGACGGTACCGTTGCAATAACCACCTGCCCTTGACGCAAGATAGAGAAATGTGCCTCCCATGTCTTTCTCATCTCCCATCCTCCGAAGCGGTGCCATTTCCGTTGGAACGGCACCTGGCTGTCCAGACTCGTCGGTGTAGAGTTTGACAATAGGTTCGGACATTTCGCTTGGGAACACTATCGAAAGTTAATATACGTGGTGTACCACCACCCGTGATTGGAGACTTACAGCCTGGTGCGATGCAATTGGCTCTGTCAAAGTAGCAGTCAGCATTGCTTGACGCGCATTAAAAGTACAGCGCTTACCTGATATTCCACTGAGGAAGAGCTACAGCAAGCTGCTTGGCTGCCAGAACTGCTCCAGCCTTGGACTGCCCATAAGCCCAGCCCCCAGGGGCTTTCTTGTTGAACGCTGCGATTGAACTAGTAACAATGATCTGCGATGTCTGCTCAACATTGCCCTTTTCATTGCCCTTCTTTAGTAGCCCAAGAACTGCCATACTAGTGTACCAGACAGAGGCTGTGTTGATAGCAAATGTGTTCACGTAAGCGTCAAAGTCGGTGTCGAAGTTGGCCTTTGCCCAGTCCTCGAGACTGGTCTCAGGAGTGATAGCCTTGACCTGGGGTCCTCCTATTCCAGAGTTACACACAAGGAGATTCAGATACCCTGTGTCCTTTCCAATCTGTGAGGCGACATTTTGCAGATCGGTTTTGGAGGTAACGTCACACTGAACTGCAACGACTTTGTCGCCCAGTGAGCTGGCAACCTCGTCCAACTTGTGCTTCCTTCTGCCAGCAATGTAAACCTTGGAGGCCCCGTTCTGAAGCAAAGCTTTCGAAAACATAAGGCCAATGCCTGCGAGACTATTAGTTACTTCAAGTAATAGCCACACTCTAGTGCTTAGCTAACTAACCGGAACCTCCGCCTGTAACCAACGCAACAAGGCCGTTGACATTGAAAAGTGAGCTAGCGCCGAGTTGCTCCGAAGCCATGGTTATGATAGGTTTCTCAAAGACTAGGGGTAATTGGCGATATTGTGAGGATGATGGTAATGTATAAGAGTAGTTTTCACAGTTCCGGTATTAATACAACCCCGCTTGCATCACTGAAAGTTCCCACTTCAGATTCACGTGATCTTGTTGAATGATGGCTATTGACTGTCATCATATTGTAATCGAAATCAGGCAGGCTACCGCGGCGGAAACCAACTTCATCGCCGGATAAGTAAACCACAATAGCCAGACAGTAGATACTCGAGTATCTATCAAACGTTTAGGGTAGCTTACCACGAGGCTATTTTACCCAAGAAGAGAATGCGCTATCTACTTTAGCTAGTAGGGGTTTCGCTCGTATCTAACGTCTTGAGCTAATTACGAAACACCAAATCTGCCTTGCCTTCAGCCAAGGCAGACAGACACCAGAGAATTATATTCCAACGCCCCTTTTTTAAAATTCCAACCTCATTCTCGTATTTCTTGATGAGTTCCAGTCAGCGGTGTGTTTAGATTCACTTCTTCATTCATGCGCTATTGTCTCTATTGCTCCTCTCCATCAACTTCACGATATAATTAGCAACACTGTTACATGGGTTCAGTTCACCATGTCAAAGGCCGAACACAAAAACCAACAGAATGCACCGCTGCAGACTGAGGACACTGTAACTTCACTTGGAAATCAGAGGATAACAGCCGATATCTTGGAAAGAATTCAATGCCGACCGGAGGGACCTGAGCTGGCTGCCAACACAGAAAGACTTGCGGCGTCAGCCAAACAGTTTTATCAGGAGCAAATGCGTATTAGACGACAAAGACGAAAGAAGCATATGTTCTATACTGCTGGATTGGCTCTGGCCATGGTGGGACTGTGGTATCTGTTCTGGTAATGGGTTATGTACTAAACAATGTCTATTCATGTTAATATATTTCGTGATCTTTGATAGTGATATCTCATAAGCATCGTGAAGTCCTGGGAACAATGGCGTGAAGCAAGAGGTAAAAGACTTGATCTAGTTTCGCTCATCACGCCATTTTAACCCCGCATGGCTCGGCCGTGTCACTTTGGACCCAGCAAGTTAATTGCCTCAAATCTTTCATCACAGACTACTTTGTGATGTCGACAACTCCTGTTGGTCTGTTGCGAAGATAATAGAAACCATGAGTTCACAAAAGCCGATCTCGCCAGGCGTTGTAAGCCAGCAACACACTGGGGATAAGCTGTCACCCAAAGTGCTGATCATCGCGATGGTAAGTGAAGGCGGTCGTAAGGCCAAACATTAATCTAATTCTGAGTAGTTCTACGAAGAATCGAGGAACTGGCTTTCTCCTACGAGTGCCCTCCAGTTCCCACGCAAGGTGCGTGTTCCTGGTCTAGCTCGTGGCTACGAGGATGTCCACGTTACAGAAAGCGGCGAAATAGCTCTACTCGTGGTAGGGACTGCCCGTACGTATCATGTCAATGCTTCAAATAAGTGTGGTCTAACCCAAGATCAGTCGTGAATGCCGCATTGTCCATCAGCGCTCTCTTGACATCGCCGCTCTTCAACCTGACCAAGACCTACTTTGTCTTGACTGGTATTGCAGGCGTTAACCCTAAGCGAGCTACTATCGGCTCTGTTGCACTTGCAAGGTTTGCTGTTCAGGTGGATACACAGCTTGAGTTTGACGCCAGAGAAGTTCCCTCGGAATGGGGCTCAGGATATGTTCCAATGGGCGCAGACTCGCCGCATCAGTTTCCAACCATGATCCATGGCTCTGAAGTCTTCGAGCTGAATAGTGCGTTGAGAGACTATGCGGTGTCCGTGGCCAAGAAAGTAACTCTTCAAGACACACCGGAAGCTGCAGAGAACCGAGCTCTGTGGCATGGTTCACTTGAGGGGATCTTTGATACAGCGACACGGAAACCTAGTGTCATTGAAGGCGATGTCCTCTCTTCAAATACATTTTGGCATGGACACCGCCTCTCGGAAGCCATGGAAAGGGTCGCTAAAGTGTATACGGCCGGGCAGGCCGCGTATACCATGACAGCTCAAGAGGATAACGCACTTCTAGCGGGACTCTTGAATGCCGCGCTTCAAGGCAAAGTGGATTTTTCTCGCATAATTCTCATTCGATCTGCGTCTAATTTCGACCGTGGGCACGAGGATAAGCCCCATGAGCTACCCTTCGTGATGGACAAGGGCGGCTTGGGTCCGTCGACACGAAATCTGTATCTTGTCGCGTTGAAGGTAGTTGAGGGGATTGTGGATGATTGGTCTACTAGGTTCGAGGTCAGAATTAGTCCTGAGAACTACATTGGTGATATTTTCGGGTCCCTTGGAGGTACACCGGGTTTTGGACTCAAGCAGATTAACAATTAAACTAGACGTGTCAATGGAAAATAGAAAGCTAGATGAGCTCATATATGCGTCCCAAAAGATCTGTCAGGTTGAATATCTCAATAACCAGTAAGATCAGGTGCTTTGTCTATGACGCGTTTCAAACGCTAGCGTTGAGGGTCTATCAACACACAGCTGTTTTGCTCATTGTTCATGATACAATCGACTCGAATTTTGTACGATTATTTAAAAAGCCCTTGAGATATGAAATCCTTGTCAGAAAGCCTTTCTTCAGCTGCTGGGGTCTTGACTGTTCTCTGGGTTGCTCTCAAATTGGCCTTTTTCTTCTGGCCGTCCGTATATGCGCCCATCATCCTTCTCACGATATACCCAGACTGACGACGATTCAACACCACGGGCATTGGTAACCGGGGCTAACTCGGGCATCGGACGGGCCTTTGCTTTTGAGCTTGCATCGCGAGGGTTCAATATCGTTATCCACGGTCGATCCAAGTCCAAGCTCGAATCCATAATGGCAGCCTTAGGAGTCCAGTTTCCAAGCCAGGAATTTCGTCTTGTAATCGCAGACGCCTCAGAGGCTTCCAATATCAACTTCAACGAGATTGCGGCAAGCTTGTCGGACATAAAGCTCAAGCTTTTGATCAACAACGTGGGAGGAACTGCTTCTCACGGTCTTGAGCACGAGTTCGATACAGTAGAGAATTATACATGCGAGGAGCTGCTTGCCAGCGTCAACCTAAATTCCACTTTCCACTTCTCCTGACCCGCAAAATGATGCCGCGGCTGCTTGAAAGCCAGCCAGCTCTGGTACTCAATATAGGCTCACTGTGCGATACTGGCATGCCCTTGTTTCCTAGCTACGGGCCCTCGAAAGCCTTTCTCATGGCTAGCAGCATTGAACTTGGTTTGGAGATGGATTTGAAAGGGCGTGATGTTGAGGTCCTAGGGCTTCGAGCTGCACAAGTCACTGATATTGGAGTCGTCTCTCTGCATTCGAGTCTGATGGTCCCTACAGCCTCAGCCTGGGTCAAATCCGCGCTTGCGAATGTCGGCTGTGGCAGGCCGCATATAGTGCCTTATCTACCACATGCACTACAGCTTGCAGCTTTGGTATTATCGCCGCAATGGCTTGGTAACCGAATCAAAATTTCCATGTCACATTCTCTTTCGAAAGGAGACCCAACAGGAAGGTCAAGGGAGAAAGAGCTGAGGAAGGTTTTGTAAGGATAAGCACATGCGACTACAAATATTGCTACCGTTGACAGAATTCTGGAGTTCATCAGGTTCCATTTTAAAATCTATTTTAAAACAAGAGAATAACCCTTGACTGAGTTGACTAATTGATTGGCAACAGATATCTTCAGATCGGGTAATCTGTCAGCCAACGCACCCAACGCCTTGATGTTAGAAGCGGACTTGTACTTCGGATAGGAAAAGGTGCTGAAGTCATAAGAAAAGAAGAAGAAAAGACTGGTATGGCTTCTTCCTACAGCTCCTCGCCGTTCTCCTGCTGTCAACCCATGAGAAAATGGGGACTTTTCTCGAGGGCTTCTGGATCAGGATATCGGTCTTCAACTAGGCCAATAAGCGCCCAAGCTGTCTGTACGACAAGAGAGCCCGGGGAGTCTTCGAGGTACTCCATGGCCTCGCAACACTGTATACAGTTAGGATATGTTCACTCTGCGAAGGGATGTGTAGAGGAAATTGGGAAGCATTTACCTTGAAGCCTGCAGACTAGGCTCCGTCCTTTCGTTGCCCCAAACCAGAAATTCTCATTATTTTCACATGCTACTTTTAAGAACTCGAACTAGAGATCACCTTGTAGGGTAGAAAATGTGGTGGAAATAAGTAAGACCGACCTGACAGTTGAAGTAATTAGCATTCCTTGACCGGAGGGGGGATCAATCTTGACTTGGCTTGGAGATGTTTCTCTTGAATTAATCTCATGCTACTAAAGTTTATAATTTTAAGATGATGTTAGGCTCACTATCTATAACCATCACAGAGCATCCGCCATCTTAGCATAGACAGCCGCGAGTGCATCCCTTATTAATCCCCTCGGGGTGATGATTAGACAGACCATTGCACTAGTAACTGACACATCACACAGTGTGGATATAGGAGATTGCCAGCTCACAAAGTCTCCTCTGCTAAGACGAGTTCAGGCTGGCCATGAAAGACATATCCAAGATGGTAAGAGACATACAACTGATGGTTACAAGGAGACTGGCTGATAACATCTGCAACGCAACAAAAAATACGTTTTCTTCTGTGTTAGTTAAATAATTTATCCGTATGCTACAAGATGTTGCTCCTCACGAGGTTACATAGACTTGCTTTGAAGACAAATGAGTGCTCAAAAATATAATTCTCAATTCCTGTATCTGCTTAAAGAGCGTGGGAGATCATGTATGCGGCCAAACAACCAACATGAGTCTCAGAACATAGAGAACCACCTAATCTTATGACACCCAGCCTTCCTCCATCGTTACCTACCAGGCCTTGCTTAACCAAACATGGCACAATGTGCTGCGTCCCCTTGACCAGTTTATAGAATCTGCTCGGGGATTTCTCCTCCACCGTTTCCTCCGTTGTTCATCCCTTGCAAGGCAGAAGCTAGCCAGTTGTTATTACAAATAATAGTCACTCGTGTGCTTAGGACTGATGTTACTTACAGTTTTTCAATTGTCCAGGCCTCTGACATCTCCAGGGCCAGTTTAAGAAACTGGGGTAGGGACAACGCTTTCAGTAGCTGCGGCGACGCGTTCATAAATGAAGGTAGTAATGGTGACGCGTTTGAAAAGTTCAGGGCCGAGGTCACGCCCAACGAGTCCAGTAGGATCAGAGACAGGAATAGCCTCTTGAGGGGCGCGTTTGGCATTTGTAGCACCAGGGCCGGGGACAGCATTACCTGCTACAGTAGGAACAGGGACAGGCTCAACGACTGCAGTAGGTTGGTATTGAGCGATGGGACTGGCAGTGGCGGTGACCACAAAGATGGCAAGGAAGCTGAAGAGCTTGGTGGGCTGCATTTTGGCTAGAAGAATAGCTCTAGGAGTATTCGTTGGGTTGAAAGTGTAGTAGGAAGATAGATGCTGATGAGTTGTGTGTTCAAGATGTTGGATCAGCGACGGCATGGCTCTTATTTATAGTTGCCTTGCCCTGGAATGAATTTTATCGTCTACACCAGTCATCACCAAGTCAGTATCTTGGTATCAGTCACTGTTGCCTATGTCACGGCTCTAACAACGTCACTTCTCCTCTTCCCGAGGTGTTTTACGTAGACTCCTCGGAGTAAAGACACTTTCAATTTCCCTCATGATCTCATGGGTGATGAAACTGGGGTGGGCATTGGAAAAGACGACCCCATCATGTCGTGCGTTTCTGATGACGAGTCGATTCCCACTCATCGATCAGAGGTTGTAGATCGAACGGCACTTCTTGGCCTGGTTACCACCGATGGTATAACAGTCACGCAGTCAATTATGAAACAAGGAATCGGTAACATGAAGCGGAAGGCTAGCCCGCCAACTCCTCCGTCAAAACAGTAGGATTGAGGGAGTAATGGAGGGGGGTGAGGGATGGACACTGCCATTATCCCACCGGCTTCGAGGCTGGTAAACAATCCGTCTTTGATCATCATCGAGATAGTTCCATATTATAGGGAATGTACAGTAAAACACTCAAGGTACTTTTATAAGTACAGTGGATCAAGCTAGAATGCTACACGCAGAGGGAACGTTGCTTCGTAGCCTTGCATCGGTATTGATATGTCCCCCCTGCTTTACTAGAAGCAATGAGCTCTTTTGTCAATTATATACTATAAGCATATTTATGCAACTCTAAGTAAAAGTATACTTGCATTCTTACTGTGTTTCGTTTCTAGCTACTGTGGCATGGCTTTAAAATAAGGTCAATGCTCTTATACCAAAGCAGCTTGCAAACCTTAACATTTGCTATGCCACTACCATGAATGGACGGAATGACGCGTTTCTACAGCCCAAGTTCGCTTCTATGCCAAAACGCCCTTACGGAAGGACAGCCCTGCCGAACAACCAGCCATCGGGTCTCAACGGGTTGTTATCACATATATCACACATGACAAGGTAGTAGTCGAGATATAGTGCCAGGAACGGACCACGGCTATTGGTTGTCATACGTGACTAGGCATGTGTTTTTAAGGGGAGTCTAATAATGAGCTTGGAAAGCGGGGCGCTCCGGTTTGTCCGATTTTGACAGTGGGATGTTAGTAAAAGTCCGTGACGCCGGTAAGATAACCCTTGCGGTTACACCGGATACTAGAGCTTTGGGAGGTTACATACTTGGGAGGAGGAATAACAATTGGATAAAGTTTACCTACTTATTCCCTATTGAAACGTCATTTTACATAATAAGACTATCGGTATACTACAGAAGATATAGCATAAAATTATAATTTAGTATCTTTAACAGAAGCTACGGATGGCTTTCTGTAGACTCTCAATGTATCATGAGTCCATACTGATCTCCAGTAGAGAAGATAAGCGATCTTATAGCCCCCATAGAACCCATTGATGTACATGACCAGAAGCTCCACAGACAAGGACTTGATAATGTACTCATGGGTATACGCACGATCAGCTAATCAATCGGTACAATGGCTAGCGTAGAAAACCGGAGCTCTATTAATCATTCTCCAATTGCATATGTGAATTAGCAATGCATAGTACTTCCATTCCTATCTATATCACTTATCATTAAATCAAACCTAGTCCATCGGATTGATGCTGAGATTTGCAAGGACCATGGGCCATGAGCCGCGTGACCTAGTGCATA
Organism: Fusarium sublunatum; assembly: GCA_013623665.1. Taxonomy (NCBI): domain Eukaryota; kingdom Fungi; phylum Ascomycota; class Sordariomycetes; order Hypocreales; family Nectriaceae; genus Fusarium; species Fusarium sublunatum. The sequence goes on along the minus strand of JABFFF010000678.1, from coordinate 820 downwards.
GTACGCATGCCAGAGACACGAATAACTCTTGTAATGGGGTTTGATCAGCATCAAAAGGATGCATTGATGGCGTATTCCCCAAACGGCGTGGACAAGGTTGGTGTCCGGAAGAGACCGGTGTTGGACGATACGTCCGGATTAAGGGGGTGAACCCAGGATCGGGCAATTTTCTAAACAACCCAGGAGTCTCGTCATGTACCTTGCAACAGAAAGACTCCCCTCCAATGTATGTGTGCCACTATACCCTGGCCTGGTCCACATCTGGAGGTAATAGCCTTGACGACAAGACGAAGCTCGGCGATTGTGGATATCGGAACGAAACAGCAGCCCGGTGACCACATATAGCACAAGGTGAATGTAACCGTAATATCCCACTAACTACCTCACATCCGCGGATCAACATCAACAACTGCCGAGTCCTAGACCCGTTCCTAATAAGATCGAACTCGCTGGAGCCCAATTTAGTCGATCAGAAAAGGTCTCGATAAGTACACTGGGTCCAAGGCAGCTCTTGTCACTCCTACATTCATCAAATGTTCCGTGAGGGGTATATTTACTGACATCCCTTTCCCTCTAAGCCATTTATACGAGCTACCCCTGTATCTAGCTAGGGTTAATATTCCACTTATTTAATTTCATATGCAAACTTTATCTCAGCCACAATACGTACGTAACATTGAAAATGCCATGACTGACGGTAACGTACACGATAAGCATGCCGATCAGACAAGCATGCCGATCAAAAATCCCTCAACCTTATATCTAACTATCTGATCAATTAATTCTCAACTAAATAATATGTCTCAATCTAATAAAGAGG
>JABFFF010000677.1:0-23351 GCA_013623665.1 Fusarium sublunatum | reverse complement strand
AGTGTATATATGACCATCTCCGAATTGAATAAGGGTTCGACATGAGAATCTGGATTAAAACTACTACTGCTTTTCAATTATACGTCCCTTTCCAAGATAACCTAAAATTAAGAAAAATACAAAAATACGTACTATAAAATACAGAAACTTCTACCTAATATAGAAAATTTTAGTAATTCTTTTAGTATATATTTTATAAGAAAAATAATTCTCTTTAGTATTATCATCCTTCGTAAAACTTATCTAGGTTAATATTCTAAACTGAATGTTTTATTTTCTCCCCTAGGTAGCTTTGCCTACCGTCGCTATCAATGAATGTCTTGTTTACAGTCCTTGCTGTTCTGCCTACCAGGCATCATCATAAAATCCATTCTATTCTCTCCCATGGATCCTAGCAACAGCACTTTGACTATCATAAGCCTATGGCTCAGACCAATAAATGCATTATAAATTATTTAAGCGATTAGAATGAAGACCAGCAAACGTAACTTGTTAGGATGGTCAAATGGCAGGCAGAATAGTAGGCAGATATAAACTCAATTCAGGGTGTGAAACCTACCATTTTTGAGAAGCGAAAGTGACACAACATACCGAATTGGGCCATGAGCTGATTGATAATAAGCTTTCCAACCCCATCAAGATAGCTTTTTGGAAAACACCATGACTCTCGAGGTGTGCCTAGTCTGTCACATATGTACATTGGAGTTGTATACATGATAAGATTGTTTTGTATGTGATGAATCTGCGGGGATCGTTTGTTTGACCCTGTTTGGCTCCTGGATCTACAGAGCTAGACTATATAGAGAAGTTACGGAAATCGTAAACGCAAGGCAGAGGCAGAAGCTGCACGATAACGTGGTGCATTTAGGCAGCGCAGCTTATCTCGAGGTTGGAGGTTTGAAGATAAGCAAGCCAAGAGGAATGTCATGAGTCAATACGGATGGAAGGGTGACTGGTGTGAATGTGACAACCACCATGAGTCAATAAGAAGGGTTCATGCTACGGTAAATGTTCTATTTATTGGTCAGAAACACAAACAATAAACCAATAAAACATACATACTCTGATTAAATTGCGTGATAGAGAACCTCTACGGAGATGGAAGCTCAAGTGGAGGTCAAAGTCAAGGCCAAGGCCAAGGGGACTTGGGGCGCTTACTCCCCCAGAGCCACCAGGCCACCCACTGAAACGCACTGACCAAAGTCCCCTGTTGGGTGGTGATCCGAGCTGCAGCCCCCTTCCACTTCCATTCGTTTGCTGGAGTGTTTAGCTACAGTAGCTCGGTCCATTAATATCGTTATCTTGATAAGGAGCCCGTGAATGGAGATTCCTTCACTTTCCTGGTCACAAGACAATCAACCAATTTTGGAGAGACTTTTTTGGTCATTCATCTCTATTCCAAGCACTAACAAGCCTCGATCGATCTCAATCGAGCTTCTCTTGACTCGACTCAATAGCTGACTCGGGACCAGGCGCATATGAGCCTGTGACGTGCGGCTCTTAGCCGATGACGCACAACCCACTCCCTCCTGGTCGTTCATCACGAGGCACTCTTGGCTCTAGCCTCTACCTCACTAGCTAGGGACGTCGTGACCTTGTCTTGTCTGGGGGGTGTTTACTAGATATTATCGGCTCTATCGTCTCAGCTCGCTCAGACTCAGACTCAGACTCAGACTCAGACAAACAAACAACTTCTCTTCCATCCGCAACGGGACGTCTGCAGCAACCCGACATCGTGGACAGATACACAAACAGGACCTCCAGTACCTTAGGTTAGTGGCTTAGACCTAGGTACTTTGGCTTCTTAGTGCTACTGCTGCTGCAGCTACTGTACTGCATCTCCAGTACAGTGTTGGCTCCTCTTCTCTCACTCCGACTTCCATCCTATTACATCGACGACAACTACATACCCTGGGAGCTGCATCTGCCTTGTGCCGTGTCGTGCCCTGCATCTCACCGACTTGGACTCAACCGCCCAAGCTTTACCTCCCGTCCCGCCTCTTTTTACACTTTGATATACAACATCCGCTTCTACCCCGATCACGCTCCGGAGCGCCCTCGACACCGAAGCAATCCATCGATCGCATCTCCTTCCATCGACACCAGCATACCAACTGCCCTAGAGACATGAATCATGGATGAGCAGGTCTCCTGGCCGATCAAGATTCCTATACGTTCGTGATCAATTCATCTAGCAGTCAACCACCACGTCCTCCGCGCGCACCAGATACTATGCACCAGCAACCCCGTGGCCCAGCCCGGGTGTCATCCCCAGGCGCGACGCCTCAGCCAAACATACCATCTCGATCTAATAGCACCCGCGAAGCTGTCCTGGGCTCCCGGCCTCGAGCCGGCTCGACCATTTCTGGCAGAGATGCCCCGAATTCCCCAGATATCGAGAGTCCACCGACGCCGGCACCGCCTGCCGACTCGGTCAAGAAACTCGACCAAATAATACAGGTACCAATGATATGCTGGATACATGAACTGAACCATCAGACCGCTGATACTTTATCTGCAGAACTTCTTTGCCAAGACTGCTGTAGTAGTCCTCGACTCTCGTATCAAGTCCAAGCCTGCGCGCGGGGCTAACGGCGCACGGAAACCCAACAAATGGGTATGCTCGTCAATTTCCTCTATATACGCTCAGTGGCTAACTCTCGAGTAGTTCCAAATCGAGACAGATGAGATTGACGACTTTAGAGATGAACTCAAGATCTGGAAGAACTGCGGTAGCCTCGACAACCGCCCACCTCCAATGGTTATCGAGGTCTACTTGGATACATCTCGACTAAAGGAGAGCCAAAGTCTGGTGATTGTTGACGAGAATGGAAAAAGATGGGATGTGATGGAGCAGCTCAACGCATCCGGCTCTTCAAGTGACAGCTCATCCGGCGCATCGCGAAGAAACAACGAAGTCATCATAGAGAGGTGGCGAGTTGAGCTCAAGTACGCAGGCGTGACACCCACCGACTTTGGTCCGATTCTGCCCACCATTTACAAAAAGGCCATCGTTTTCTTCCGGTCTCTGTTCACCACCACTCGACTTCTTCCCGCGTGGAAGTTTGCTAGCCAGGGACCGGCTAAAAGCTCCCATCCAGCACTCATCCCACGATGCCGGATACGTTTGTCCCAATCTGATCGGCCGCGTTACGATCAACTGCGTCTTCCCATTGATGGCAGACCAGACCCCGTGACCGAGTACATGTTTGGCGATCTCGAGGTGCCTGTTGGACGGCTAAGTACTGTTGTCACGTATCGCAATGATTGCAACTTCCGAGTCGATGACTCTGAGGCGCTGCTAAGTTCTCGTTTCATGGGCGTCGATGAGAACTTCTTCAGGCCCTCCTTACCCCAGCAGAATGACAAATCGCGGACACCCATGGCCGAGGTAGGATCGTTACGTGACAATCGACCGCGTCCAAACTTGAGTGATATGCAGCAGGCTTATGGAAGTCTATCGACGTTTCACGGAAACGTACCAGTCGGAACCAGCCCGATTTCGGCTTTGAGATCGGTGCGACCACCGGGCTCTGACACAAGCTCACCCCCTGGATCTTTGCCAGCACAAAACGAACATGATGGACCAAGCTCTATGCCAGTACGTCAGAGTACGGCACGTCCTCCCTTACGGACAACTGAGGGCTCGAATAGACGGCCCTCGGTATCTTTCCAGCCCTTCAAGGCGGGTTCACTATCAGCCTCGCCTGTTCCCCGGCACATCGATCCGGAGCCAGCTTCTCCTCAATCATTGACACGCCCAGGTGTACCATCGCTTCGTCAGGCAGGAAACCGCACCTCCCTGACTGCTGGCATGCCGGCTTCTTTGCGAGGTGGCCCTCCTCTGCCTGCAGATACTGCCGGTGCTGGCTCTCCACGACCTGCATCGACTAGTCGCTATAGCAGCAGCTTTACACATCGTCGCGGTCGTCTATCATTCGGCGGTGCTAGTAGGGCCGGGGATGACGAGCAGGGAAGCAGTGGAAGGCAGAGTCTGGCTTCTTCAGTAGCGCAGCCAGGTTCTGGGCTTCTTGCTGAGGTCGCAGGCACCAGCTCGGACTCGCTCCAGAACGAGGATGATAATATTTCCGAGTTTCTCAAAGCGCTCGACAGCAAGAAGACTCTCAAAAGTTTTGAGCCTTCAAAGAAAGGCGAATCTGCCACGAACAGGACGGTGGCACAGCTCTCTCGCTTTCATATGATGAAAGACTCAAATAATGCTCTTACCGAATCAATGACATCGTCTGTACAGATGCAGCGGTCATCAAGCTCGTCAAGTCGGCAACTGACGAGCGTGCCAGGGATGACGGCACCTGCGTCTATGTCTGCATCGTCATCCCCTGGCAAGCCCCTTTCGCCGCATACACCTCACACACCGGCGATTCCGTCACGGTTAAGTGAAAACTCGATTATTGACTATACTGGTCAAGGACGAATCACGTCGCGGCAAGGGCGTGCGTCTGATAACGCTCAGCCAGGGACTATCAGAGAAAACACAGTCACCCAAGACGGCACGACAGCAATTGACATTCCTCTATCGCCACGGCTTGCGACTTATCAGCGACGGGCAAGCTCCGTGGCACTGCAGAACCGGTCAATGGTAGATGAGGATGATACGGATCTAGCTTTTGCGCACCGCAGCATCAGCTTGGGTGCTGATGACAGAGAACCGCCTACGTTGAGCATCTTGCTGGGTAGGCAGATGCAGCTAGAGGAAGAGTCAACGCAAAGGGAATCAGAGGGACTTCAGGCAGCTGCTCAAATCGAGAGTGCTGACGCACCAGGGGTAATGCAGCGAGGGCTCTCGGAAGAGAACCCTCCTGAAGGACTGATGCCGGCCGCAACGTCTAGCTCACCTTTTGGTCGACGGCGGTATATGGGTATGGCTTCACACAGACAGACCCCGCCGCAATCATCGCGTGGAAGTTTCAACGGATCTATTAACAGACCGGTCCGAGGCGACGATGACTCGGTCAGCGAGGAGCCATTGGTTTTTGACCTTTCAGAAATGGACCCGCAAGGTCGACGCAGCATTGAGGAGGCACGCAGCGGCGCGCATGTAGCACCATGTGTTGGATCTGACAGGGGAGGATATGAGAGTCGGAATGCTTCCCGACGAGGTTGGTGAGAGAACAGCATATTGGATGTGTCATCCATTTACATTTAGGACCATTTACATGATCGATACAAAATCATTTTGGCAGCGAGGGATGAAGATCTATGAGCTCCATTTAGAACTACGTTCTTTGTTTCAAAGGTAGTGGAGTTGCCGGCAGGAAGGCGTATGGGTTTTCTGTTTATGAGATAGATTGCTATGGACGAAGTGAGCGGCGTATATGGACTTGTATATTATTCATAGGACAAAGGGTTCTTAGTGGCAGGTCCAGCTTCAGGGTCACAATTTAGACCAAGGAAATGCAGAAACACATACGTACATGACCAAAAAGCTATTCGCAACATCCTTGCTAATGTCTTTGTCCCACGCCACCACAGGACGTCACCCGTAGTAGGACGCGCAACTGGCCGCGGAATTCTAACGAATGATGTGTAAGAGACGGTGCAATTCGGAGTGGTTTACTATAGAGATTGCTAGGGAAGTATAGCCTTATCCTTATAGTTCCTAAGACCTGCTGATGAGCTTGTCCCTACTGTTGAATGATGATTGATAGTGAGCTTGGTGTAGCTGTGGTGTATACGTTGAGTGTGGCGCGGCGCAGTGTGGCGTACGCGTGGCTTGTAGCCACATGAACCAGAGCTTGATGCCCAGAAGTTGGAAGGCCAGCCAAGCTCAGCCCCCGCTGCGTTGATGACGAACAGGAAGGAAGGAAGCTGGAAGGAGGCCTGTTCCATCCATTTAAACTAAACACCCACAGGTGACCTACAATACAGTACAAACTCTACCTACGGCTTCAATCTCTACAATAACGAGAAGCCTACGTACGACGCTTCACATTATTGAAAGAGCAATCAACTGCGGATACGTACCTACCTTTTACCAAAAGCAGTCCGTGTGACGTACTTTAGCTGTGGAGAGTGCGACAGCCGACGACGTAACCCAGGGTCTTGGTCGTAAACCTATTCTCTTCATCTCGCATCTGCTATCGCCAAGCGACTTCTTCTCCACCAACAACATCAACATTATCTGTCTTTTCAGTTGTGTTTTTTCGTCATATTATACGGCCGATACTCGCCCAGGATACCCAAGGCTTTTAGCCAACGAATACATCGCACGCCTCTCCCCGCGTGAATACGATCTCACCCCGCCGCTCCCCGATAGGTTGATACCCAAATACCAGCCAACATGTTCCGAGCCTCAGCAGCAGGCCCCTACGACGATGTCGTCAGTATGTTATACCCCCTCTCGCCTTCTCCGACGTCGAACAAGCGGACGAGCTACAACAGACCGCTCGCTTCCACATGTATTACTCGTGCGACTAACCTCACCGCAGTCAAGGCTACCGACGAAAACCTTACCTCCGAAGACTGGGGCGCCATCATCGAAGTCTGCGACAAAGTGGGCAGTGATCCGAATGGCCCCAAGGAGGCTGTCCAGAGCATAATCAGGCGTCTCGCGCATCGCAACGCCAATGTCCAGCTTTACACTCTCGAGGTAGGGCAACCACTCTGTATTTCATGCTTCGCTTGCTAACCTCCACCTAGCTTGCACATGCGCTTGCTCAAAACTGTGGCAAGAACATGCACCGTGAACTCTCCAGCCGCGCCTTTACAGACGCCCTCCTTCGTCTCACCAACGACCGCAACACCCACACACAAGTCAAGTCCAAGATTATTGAGCACATGAAGAGTTGGTCCGACATGTTCAGCAGTGACCCAGAGCTGGGTATCATGAGCGATGCTTACAACCGCGCCACACGAAGCAACCCGAACCTCCAACCTCCCAGCGCCCCTCAAAAGCAGGGTCTCACCGATGTCGATCGCCAGAAAGAGGAGGATGAGCTGCAGATGGCGCTCAAGCTGAGTCTACAGGAGGAAGAGCGCAAGAAGTCTTCTGCCACTAGTCCAGGCGCGCAAGCTGGTCCTAGTAATCAAGAAGATAGCCCTGCTCCTCAAGCGCCTGCTGGTACCACGGCTGCCACGGTCAGCAGAGTGCGCGCGCTCTTTGACTTTGTTCCTTCCGAGCCAGGCGAGCTTGAATTCAAGAAGGGCGACGTGATTGCCGTTCTCGAGAGCGTGTACAAGGACTGGTGGCGAGGTTCTCTTAGAGGCAAGACCGGCATCTTTCCCCTCAACTACGTTGAGAAGCTTGCCGACCCTACACCGGATGAGTTGCAGCGGGAGGCTCAGATGGAGGCTGAAGTTTTTGCTGAGATCAAGAACGTCGAGAAGTTGCTCACACTATTGAGTACTTCTAACACAGCGCCTAGGGAGGAAGATAATGAGGAGATTTCGGTACGAGTTGACCACACTATGGGTTTTGCGTTGACATAATGCTGATTTCTTGCAGAAACTATACCACCAGACACTTGCTATTCGACCAAAGCTTATCAAGTTGATTGAGAAATACTCTCAAAAGAAGGGTAAGTCATGATAACTTCAAGTATTAGATATGTTACTTACAACCCTGCAGACGACTTTACGCAGCTGAACGAAAAGTTTATCAAGGCTCGACGCGACTACGAGGGTCTGCTGGAGTCTTCTATGGCCCATCCTCCCCAGCACAATTACCAGCAGTACGCAATGCGCCCAGGTCCAGGTCAAGGCTATCCCCAAGCCGGTGGATATCCTCCCCAAGGAGCACCTCCCCTGGACCCATCAAGATATTATACTCCCGGGCCAGGAGGTTAGTTAACCCATGAGCAAGATATCAAGATAACCCATACTGATTTGCTTTAGAACAACCTCCATACCAAGCCTCGTCTCCTCCTCCAAACTTTCAGAACCAACAAGGTCAACCAGCTCCCTTTTATGTAGCAGGAGCTGAAGTACCCCCTGGCTCTCACCCTTATCCCCCTAGAAACGAGTCTCCTGAAGAGAACAAACAGCCTCCTCCTATCAACACCTCGACTCCTGGTCAAAACTTCAACCCCTATTCCCAACCTCAGAGCAACAACCCGTATGCTCAAGGGCCTATGGGAGGGCGGCCAAGTAGCACATATGGAGCTCAAGAATTAGCCACCTCCGTCTACGATTCACCAATTGCGACCAACAATCCGCATCAACCAGCTTCGGCGGCTACCTTCACAAGTTCAGTTTATTCTCCTGAGGAGCCAAGCAACGAGAACGCTTCCGCGCTACCCCCTGGTCCCTATACCCATCAGCAGCAACCTCAGCAATACCAGAGCTACAACCCTTCTTCCCAAGCTCCTCCTGCTCCTTCAGGTCCAGCTCCGCCTCCGCCTCAGAGCGTTATGACACCGCCACCTCTGCAGCCCGGAAATGCCGGCGCATATGATGCCCGTCACGGCCTACCTAGCCAAGGCGCAGGTGGACAGCCTCAGTACAAGCCCTATGTCCCACCTGGCGGTGACGGTCCCTCTGCCCCAGCACCAGACAGCTACTACCAGAGCGGTGGTGTTTACTAGGGAACTTGATAGCGTGGAGGAAAGCCGAGTGTTTCTATAGCTATCAATACAAAGCTTAGGCTTGCTCCCATGAAGGCGAACGGGCTTTGGTTGTCGTAATCGGATTTATCTTTGCCTTATGCTTCTACATTGACCTATTTACACAGCATGTATTGTATGCGGATTTATATTGGGTCATGATATTTTACGAGTTTGTTGTCATACATCTGATACCACTTCATTGTTATCTGATGTCAGTGGTTTGCTTGGAAGTTTAATAGATGACATGTTGGCGGACAAGAGTCTATCTTGGACTTAGCGAGTAATAAGTCTATTTATATGCTTAGCTAGTTAATATCGCTTCCGAGACTTAAAATACGTGTCTTGGCATTATCGATTATGGACCAGTCACCATCTTGTTTCGTTTCATATCCTGAAACCTCCACCGTCTCGCCCCTGTAACAGTCCTTTTTTTGCCGCCTGGAACCCATTCCTTGCCCCATTTTCCCCTTCTCTTTTTTCTCTCCCTTTTTCTCTTTTCTGCCTTTGATTCAGATAGATTGAATTATTCGCGCTTCTTTTCTTTACTTCCAAGACCCCCTGTTGTCAAGTTTTAATATCCATCTTGTGGTTTCAGCTGGTTCTGTTATCGCAAGCGTCATTCTTTCACCCTCCTGTCCAACTGGTTCTCACTATCACGCCACTCAACACCATATCATCACATCGAAAATGAAGACTACTCTCTTTGTCACGCTCCTCTCTGCGGCTGCGTCTCTCGTCAGCGCTGGCATCGTTGTCTCGCCCGTCTTTATGGACCAGATCGTCGAGAAGCTTTCGGGCGATTGTCCCTTTGGTGTAGTTACTCCTCAGGGCTGCGCGTACGTATTCGGTTCTCTACACATTGAGAAGAGATGGTTGCTAATCTTTGAATAGTCCTCAGCGCGGTTAGAGAGTTGGCTATTGTTTGCTGGTATGGATGTTTGGGTTCGGCGTTGGAAGTTATAAGCACGAATCTAGGGATCTATTCAACTTTGTCGTATTATTTTGGAAGCATAACCGAGTGGCATATCGCAGTGTGTTCTCTGGTAAACAGGAGACGCAAGAGCTTGCTTTGGCTCAAAACACTTAACCAACAAGGGCTGTTATGAACAAACATCAGTATCAACAGAGCCTAGCGCACTGGTTAGTCGCCTTAACATGGGAAGTTATCCGGGTATATGTTGATGATGTCATGTTCTAAAAACATGGAAGGCTTTGAGAACACCAGAAGTCAGACATATATACTCAAGCAACAAAAAGAAGAGCAATACTTACAATGTGACTCTACATGAATAATGGTACTCTGCCAGAGATTGTGTCTGTGGTAGCCGATCAGCATCTTATAAATTGGATTATATGAGAGATCAGGTCGTCTTTTAAGCTATATTTATAGTCGCCATATCTTCATAGAAGGATACGTTGAATAACAACTCAAGCATGTAGTGAGCAAACGACCAAGCGCTGGTGCACTGAGTTCTTTCAGTATGGATATAACGCACAAGATCTACGCTCGTCTCAGGATATCCCCTCGGGTACTTTCTCTTCCGAAGCGCCAAGTGACATTTGTTTCGAATTCCTTCTCTCACTTCTGGTCCTATCATACCTCTCTTACTCATCAGCATTGCTGAGTTTCAACTTGATCCCTGAACGGGGCTCCTGGTTTTAGGTACACGTCTTGGCTTGTTTGGCATAATACACTTGTGAAACTCAGGAGCCAGCGACCAACGTAGTACTCTTGTGTGAGCTTTTCGGCGGTATCAAAGGGGAGTTTTCAGGCAGAAATTTGGCTTAGTACTGTACAAGCCAAGGCCAGGTTCTTGGTTCTCCGACATGGCCAACTCATCATCTCCCTCCGCGTTCGTCAATATGTGAACTCGAAAGAGCTGTTGAACCATTCATGATTCAAGTAGTGACGAATGCGTTCTTATGTCTATTGCCTTGTAATCATTTGGCGCAGGCTTGTATCATGAACCAACTGGTGTTGTGTCCAGTCTGGATCTATCAGCTGATATACAATGGGTGTTGGACCCTTACTACGTCTATGGTAATACTAGTGGTTTAAACACAGGTTTTGATTTCACCTATATTTGAGCGGTAACTCTTTGACCATGGATCGATACTAGGTCTAACTTAAGACTTTGGCAATATCACTGTCTTTATCGCTATGACTTCCAAGAGAAAGATAGGCAAGATAGATACAATCAGAACTAAGTAACATAGGAAAACTTGTATTCATCACGTTCACTGGACTTCGTTTAGATAAAAGAATTCTCGACATACATTCATCTCCAGTCCCAATTCCCTACCATGACATATTGGCTTAGGCATGTGTAAACGGGAGCCACTCTAACTAAACAGATATCCAAAACTCCTCCCCAATTACTCTTCTTGATCGAAGGTGTAGTATTCCCAACCCAGAAGCTACCATTGGTACTCATATCGAAGACCACCAGGGCCACGATCCAAGTGAATGGTTCTGCCTATATCTCTGCTGACACTGACGAATGTCTTCATCCTTCAGTAGATGTCTTGTTGGCAGAGTCGTCGCCCGCTGAAGCAGCTTGAAAGGCTCCTGCGCCGCCGCCAAACCCACCAAAACCACCTCCACGGCCGCGGCCGCGGCCACCGCCTCCGAAGCCTGGGGGAGGAGGTGGTGGTCCGCCGGGTGTGTCACCCTGACCACCATTCTGGTCTTGATTCTGGTCTTGGTTTTGGTCGCCGCCTTGGTCGCCTCCCTGATCTTGGTTCTGATCTTGGTTGGGGTCTTGGTTCTGGTCACCACCCTGATCGCCGCCTTGATCACCGCCCTGGTTCTGATCTTGGTTCTGGTCGCCGCCCTGGTTGTCTTGATTTTCGTCTTGAGCCTGTTCATCATCTTGGTTTCCCTGGTTCTGGTCACCACCACCCTGGCCTCCATTACCACCTCCCTGGTTTTGATCTTGGTTCCCGCCCTGGCCACCACCATTCTGGTCTCCCTGATCACCTCCTCCGTTGTTACCTCCGTTGTTGCCACCACCACCGCCGTTGTTGCCGCCGTTGTTGCCTCCGTTGTTGCCTCCGTTACCACCGCCACCACCGCCGTTTCCGCCTCCGACAGTGATACGAATACAGTCATCCTGCGCTCCTCGCTGAGCAACAGGCATGAGGACGGGCTGATGGTTGGCTGCGGCAGACATAGAGCAGATGCGATAGTTACCAGCAGGCAAACCGCCATCAACCTTGGCAGTCAAAAGACCTTGACCATTGCCTGGGTCGTTAATGCCCTTGAAGAAAGCAAACTGCGTAGGGTCCAAGGGGGTAGTGGGGTTCAAAGAGTTACCGGTATCCTGAACCGTGACATGGGTGTGACCGATGATATTACCTCCGCCGTCAAGATCTTGCGGGGCGGCGTAGTAGGTGGATGTTGCATTGGTAAAGGTACCAGGGGCAAAGTTGATGAACTGCACCGAGATATCAAAGTCCTGGTCGGCAGGGATATCGTCACCATTCTGAGGTGATGTAAAGACCGATGAAACCATGTTGTTGGTTGAAGGAATCTTTCCCATAGCTGCAAGAGTTAGTTTGGATTAGAGATGGGGAAGCTTTATTGTAACTTACGGATACCGTTACATGAACCGCCTTCGTTCTGCTCTCCATTGGTGAGGGTTTCACCCGCACAGAAGTTGATGAAGTTGTTGTCATCCCTGGTCAAAGTTAGTTACCGTTCTCTCGAGTATGGTAGACTGAGACTTGCGTTGCAGAGGCTGCTTGACCATCAGCGCCAGGGTTGTTGCCATCTTGTTGAGAGCCAGTTTGCACAGCGTTGGCCTCTAGAGCATTGCCACCACCATTACCTCCTCCGCCTCCTCCGTTGTTACCGCCATTGTTGTCACCATTGTTGTTGTTGTTGTCATTATTGCCTTGGTCGCCGCCGTTGTTGCCGCCGCCATTGTTGCCGCCGTTGTTGCCGCCTCCGTTACCGCCGTTGTTTCCTCCTCCAAAGCCGCCACCGAAGCCACCGCCGAATTGTCGTCGTGAGACTGGACGAGCCAGTGGGTGTCTTCGTTGAACAGCGATAGCGTCTGTGACAGCAGACATGCTCAAGAGAGCAACGAATACACCTTTGATCTGCATTGTAGATAGATGTGTGCCGGTCTCGCCAGGGCAGAAGAGGGCCGGAGGATATGTGTAGTATCGTCTAAAGGGTTTCCCAATGGTTCCAGACCGATTGGAAAATGAAGAAAAGAATGGTCACAGACACAAAGAATTTGACTTGGTCTCAAAGGAACGAATGAACGAAGGAGACACACTACCAGAGCTGGAGAGAAAAAGAAGTTGATTGGAATGAGGTCGGCATAAGAAGTGTTTATAGTATTGCCAAAAACTGGAGAGAGGCCTTCGGAGAGCATGATGCCGAGAAAGATGCTTGCCATTATGGCTGTCCCAGACAATTACACGTCTCGGACCATGCACATCAGACCGGATGGCATCTCGGCGGCCGGAGGGGCTACTCCAGGGTTACGACTCCATGACGACGTTTGAGGCGAGAGGTAGCAGCGAAAACTATCCTTTGTTTGCTAGGCGAGGGACCAGTCAGGTTTGGAAGAGATGAAGGCGGCCAGGGGAGGCAGCGATCAAACTCGAGGGGAAACACCACGGCAGAACATCGTGGGACAGAGGGACAGCACTAGCTGTACCTGGGGAACAAGAGTTCGAGACAGTGGTAAACGGATCGGGAAAAACGGATCAATAATCAGGGGGTCGTGGCTGTTGTCGTGGCCGTTGGAGTAGGACTACGGTAGACAGGAGGGCAAGATGATGGTTCTCAGGTTGATGTAACATGAAGCGTTGGAGAATGTTAGTCAACTGAGAGAAAACAGAGCGTATTGGCTAGCGCTTGGCTAATCTTGGCGGGCGGTCATATTCCCGAGGAGCTGTGATAGTGCAAGTTTTATGTAGGAGTCAAGATCTGCTGCGTCGTTGATGTTGAGATGCGGCTGCAGGCGTCTCAGCCTGCAACTCCTTCCCTCTTGCCGTTGCTGAGACGAGGTTGAGGCAGCCAATCAGGTCTCTTGCCGAGCCGTACCTGCAGCGGCTGTTGGTGGAGGGGGGGTTGCAACTCCAGGCAGGAAGCGTTTCGAGCTTTAGGCTTGAGACGAGGTTCAGTCTGAGACTTGAAGAAGCTCCGAGATAGGAAGCTGAAATTTTCTATGAATAGGGAAATTACTTTTCATACTTACGTGTATATTCAATGTTAATCGATCGGATACGATTATCAACTCAATCTCACCGTCTGGTTGTTGAGTGTAAAAAGTGGGAATAGTTGCAGCGCATTGTATAAGGATCCATGTTATAGCCTAGTTGTTGCATTATAGGACAAGCCCTGCTAGATTCTCATAGCTAATTTGATATTAACAATTCTGAAGACTCGGACCTTATCTGCCCGAGCAGAATGATATAGTTGATCAGTATACGAATACCACCTAACCCAATCTTACCTAGAAATCATGACTTCCAAGTAATCCTATTCTCAATGGCTGACAATCCACGTGTTGCAGTTGCGTCGCAGAAAAGTCTAGCATGCATACACTTAAGGTACTTGGATACCCTGCATTAACACAGCAACCAAGAGGTAGTACCCAGCCTCTGCGATGCAACAGGCCAACTGAACCTGTGACATGTGCCTTTGTCTTGGATGAGTAAAATTAAAAAAAAAAAAATTAAAAAATTAAAAAATCTTGTTTTCTTTCCAGTCACGTTCCTCTTTACAAATCTTTACACAATGGGGGTCCTTGTTGTGTCAGGCTTCAGTTGACGTGGGATGAGTTAAACGATGATAGCTTCTATCTCTCCAACAATGCCTTACCCTAGGATATGGAATCAAGTGAACCGTCAAACATGACTACATAGCATATACTCCCAAGCTCATAAGCAAGGCATTCTAGTTAGTCGTACTCCAAACATATGCCACTCTATATAAACAATTCAAATCATAGCTCTTCCTCAGCCATCTGCTTCTGCTCAGCATCCTTGTAAGTTTCCACGATCCTGTCTAGCCAAGCAGCCATCCTGTAGCCAGCCTTGGCGACTTGCTCCTCAATGACCGGGGCTGCCTTTTCAAAGTACTCGCCTCCTAGCTCTTGGCCAACAATAGCCTCGGGGCCTTCGGGCAGAACTGTGAATCCATGTTAGCCATGAGTTGCAAATAGTTGCTGTAGCATCCAACTTACCATGAGTGCACACAAGGGCGTTGGCCTCTCGGGACCAAGCCATCGCAGTGCTAACGGGGTCATCAAAGTTTAGATCCTTCAACCAAGCGTCCTTGTGCTCAGCAAACTTGCCATCGGTAATCTCAACAGCGAGCTGGTTCGCCCAGTTTTGGGCAAGCTTGAATGGGCTGCCATGCAGGCCACCCAGCAGCTTCTCAGCAATGGAACTGTCCCACACGTGATGGAGATTGAACTTGCGACCGTCAAACTGAACCAGGAGGCCGTTGCCGCCCTTTTCAACGTCCTCATTGTGCAGAGGCTGATGGAGGTCGCCGACAAAGTGGACGACAAACTTGGCGGCCTGGTTGCGCTGCCAGAAGGGTAGCTGGGGCTCTATCGACTGCTGGGTGTAGTTGTTAAGAGCGCTGATGACACAACCGTCTTCCTTGCAGTCACGCTTAAAGTCGACATCACACTGGTGCGGAGGGCTGTCGTGAGCGTCGATGAAGTGAAAGTTCTTTGTGAATCGGCCCCAGCTTGTGTATCGGATGGAGTCGGCCCATGAAGCTATCTTGGCGAGGTAGTCGTCCTCATCGTTATAGAGGATATATTTGAAATGCGCCTCGGTCGTGTTGGCGACAAAGTGACTGGCGAGGTAAGCGGTGGTGACGTGACCGAGACCTGTATTTGTGAGCATTACAGGATCATGAAGTCGCATGCTATTTCGGACTGAACTTACTGCCCCAGGCTAGGGCGCCTGGTAGGTTGACGAGGCCGAGAGCCAATGCACCGCTGGAGAGGAGCTTCATGGCGGTAAAGCGAGGGTGAAGCTATGAAGGGATGCTACTAGTAATGTCTGATATAGATGAAAAGAACAAGAGTTTGGATGCAAACTTAAATGGAAGCGCTCATCAGATAAATCAAGAGACAAGTTCTAAGCTGGACCAAAGCGTCTGAAGCTTCAGAGCTGAGCGTGAAGCGGATGGCTGGCTGGCTACCTAGACTGGAGCATGATCGATAGCTTGCTCATGAGCTGTCAGGGGTTCAAGCTCATAGCGAATCATGAGGAGCATGTGCCGCTCCACGTGAAACATTTCAGCAGAGCGGCTCAGGATGGCTCCGAGCCAAGGAAGATAGAGGCTGGGAAGGGAGTGATTAGTCTAGCTAGTTGTGGGCGATGGCATATCCAACCGCCAGTATTGATGCTATATTCATCATGGCTTTGAGGGCGAGAACGTTCATGATACTGTAGATAGTAGGTACAAGCCTCTGTAGAATCAGTGCAGCATCACTATTGGCCCTGTATCGGAGCACCTAAAAGATAAGAAGACCCTGCATTTCCCTCCTCCAAAGGTTCCCATCTCACGCGTCTTACAGCGGGCAAGGATTCTCGACTCTCCCCTCTTTAGATTCCCCATATTTTAGCTCACACGATCTCCAAGGCAGTGCGTCACAGGCAACGATAAGCGCTCCATAACTGGCCAATACAGGCGAACCGGTTACCAACGATCCAAGCGTTGCAGTTAGTTCATGAATGCCGATAAGGCCTCTAGCACCGCACCCGACAACGGGGATCCTTATCTGCCTTGGTTAGACAGTTTATGAGTCTTTTCGTTTGATCGACCTTTTATTTCGGCTCTCTTTTTTCTTGACGCAACAACTCAAAGTTACCATCATCTGAGCTCAAGTTTAACTCGGAATCAAAGAGATTGTTCTCCTCTTCTATCTCTATCACTGGCGTCTGTTTCTCCCAGGATCACGGTCGTTGTCGCCCTCGTGATACCCACCTTTGTCGCACCACCACGACCGCCTCCCCTTCAACCTGACTCTCCAAACCTCTCTCTTCTCACTTGTTTCTTGATCTTCTTTCTTCTTGTATCTGTTCCTCTATACGCAATAACGACAACAATCTGCCATGCCGTTGCTGGCCTTGACCTCAATCGCCGTTGCGGCGCATGCGCTCCCCGTCACATTAGCTCTATCTGGAATCTTTGGCAGTATCAGCTTGACGTCCTGGATATGCCTCCTCGTGCGTCACTCCATTCGCGCGTTGTCGTTGCCCTTGCAGCGTTGCAGGCGCATGCGCTCCAAGACCTGGCTGACAATATTTTATCCTGCAGCTCCCTCAATTGTTCGCCAACTACAAGGCCAAAAGCGCTGATGGCCTCAGCATGGCCTTTTTGGTCGTCTGGCTGCTGGGCGACGTCACAAATCTCATAGGTTCGTGCTACCCTACCCATCTTGGCTTTTGAGGGCGCATTCAGCTCAGCCCATGACGCGCCCTCATTCCCCGTCCTCCCTACTCCAAATCAAAATTTGTCTCTGCCGCGGTCGCCCTGTATTGGGAAATTTTTCTTGTCGGCTAGACGTGGCTTGCGCCAAAAATCAGCTGCTAACTCTGCGTCGCTAGGAGCCTTGTTCACCCACCTAGCTCCCACTGCCATTGCATTAGCGGGTTACTTCTGTATCGCCGATGTCGTCCTCATCGGCCAGGCCCTCTACTACAACGCCCTCAATGCCCGTCGAACGAGTCGCTCCGAGGAATCCCAATCGACCGACGCCTCGGAAGAATCTCCTCTCCTTAACCGACCTCGTAGGCGAAGCTCTTCCTTTGGCCTTCCTGGGTCCCAACGCCGCCATGCGACACACACCGAGTCCTCGATGGAACCGCTGAGGAAGATCGTGACGGGCGAAGATGATACCCCCGATAGCAGCCCATGGGTTCACAACACCCTAAGCCTGCTTGCTGTCTATGCGATTGGATTTGCTGGTTGGTTTGTCTCGTACAAGGTCGGCGCCTGGGAGGGCGATGACTCTGGTACTCCCGACTCGCCTGAAGACGCCCAGACTCCAATTGAGCTTGCTGGACTTATTCTTGGTTATGCCAGCGCGGTGCTTTACCTCTGGTGCGTTTTCTATGCACGAAAACTTGGTGGCCTTGCTAATATTTTGTCAGCGCTCGAATCCCTCAGATCATTAAGAACTACCAAGAAAAGTCATGCGAAGGTAGGATTTGCCAATTTCTAGAGAATCAACAAGACTAACATTGTGCGCAGGCCTTGCTTTGCTTTTCTTTATGCTCTCCATGAGCGGAAACCTGACATATGGTGTCAGCCTGGTGGCCTACTCCCAAGACAAGAAGTACCTGCTCAATGCACTCCCTTGGTTGCTTGGCTCCCTGGGTACGATTGTAGAGGATCTTATCATTTTTGTTCAGTTCCGAATCTATTCCAAGGCTGAGCAAGAAAGTGCCATTGAGCCTTAGATTGACGACTTGACTCGACTCGACTCGATTCTACGATACAACACGACACCGACCACATTTGCAAAGCATAAATGATATGGCTTTAGGTCTAATGTGCATGAATTGGCGTTATATACAAACGTACGGCATTGGGAGAATTAATTATGACTGGATGGGTGAAGCTTGAACGGGCTACAAGATTTATCCTCAAGATAGAGGTGCATCCATGAGATGTTATGTTTGGATTGATTTATAGCATTTGTATTACGTTATTATGTTTCTCTTTTCTCTCTCTTGATTTAGAAAATTAAATCGGCTCTTCTGATGTCATTGGGTCCATATTGAAGTTGTAAATTCCAAGATTATGATTAGACCACAAGTCGGCCCATGAAATTTCATGAATCCATCCATTCCTCATGCCATGGTGGGGTTTCTGCGTCCTCCGATGACGGGAGCGGGAGGCTTTTTGGCGGGGTTATTTAGGTTAGTGCAGATTGAAGTTTACAAGACTCAACTCAACTCCCAACATCTCCTGACTCACATTACTATCACTCTAGTATTTGAGGTCTCTGCTTTCTATTTCTGACATTCAATCCTCTCTAGATACCCTGCAATCATTATGGCCTCTCAATTCCCTACAAAGAAGTGCGGTACGTCGTTATCAACTCTTGTTACCCCTCCATTCGCTTTCGCACCGGTTATACGAATACTCTACTCTAATACTCTCAATCTACATATCAAAGCTAATCAACTTCTCTCCCTTCAGGTGTCCTCGGTGCCACTGGCTCTGTCGGCCAGCGATTCATCCTCCTCCTCGCTCAGCACCCTCACCTCACCCTCCACGCCATCGGCGCCTCATCACGCTCCGCCGGCAAGAAGTACAAGGATGCCGTCCGGTGGAAGCAGGCCGCGCCCATGGGCGACATCGCCGACATGGTTGTGAGGGAGTGCAAGGCTGAGGAGTTCAAGGACTGTGATGTTGTCTTTAGTGGTCTTGACTCGGATGTCGCTGGCGATATCGGTGTGTTCTCTCTCCCTCCCTACTTGTCCTGCGCATCTTCTGACCGCTGAACTTGTGAATCCCCTCAGAGCTCGAGTTCATTAAGGCCGATATCCCCGTCTTCTCAAACGCAAAGAACTACCGCCGCGATCCTCTCGTGCCCCTCGTCGTTCCCACCGTCAACCTCCCCCATCTCGACCTCATCCCCCACCAGCGCTCTGTCCGCAACCTCAACAAGGGTTTCCTCGTTTGCAACTCCAACTGCGCCGTCATCGGCCTCGTCATTCCCTTCGCCGCCCTCCAGGCCGCCTTCGGCCCCATCTCCACCGTCTCCATTGTTACCCTCCAGGCCGTCTCTGGTGCTGGCTACCCGGGAGTCTCCAGCATGGACATGATCGACAACATCGTCCCCTTCATCTCGGGCGAGGAAGACAAGCTTGAGACTGAGGCCCGAAAGATCCTCGGCCGCATCGACGACAACGGTACCGCCTTTGTCGAGCAGGAGGACCTCCGCGTCTCCGCCACCTGCAACCGCGTTCCCGTTATGGACGGCCACACTGCCTGCGTCAGCCTGAGCTTCGAGCGCAAGCCCGCACCCTCGGCCGACGAGGTTCGCAAGGCTCTGCGCGAGTACAAGTCTGAGGCCCAGGCCATCGGATGCCCCTCGGCCCCTGAGCCCGCCATCAAGGTCTTTGGCGACGACGAGCCCGACAGACCTCAGCCCCGTCTCGACCGCGACCTCGGCCGTGGCTACACTGTCAGCGTTGGCCGTGTGCGCCAGGACGAGACTGGCATCTTTGACATCAAGTTTACTGCTCTGAGCCACAACAGTGAGTCCCTAACCTGTCTGCCTGAACGTTTCATGATATGCTGACTGTTATAGCCGTCATTGGTGCTGCTGGTTCATCGATATTGAACGCCGAAGCCGCTATCCTCAAGGGCTACATCTAAGTAATACGTATAAAACTGAAGGGCGTCGAATGTTAATTAGGTATTTAAAAAACAAAATAGACAAAAAGCATATGTTTGGAGTACTGAAACACCCTAGGCGTGTCATTGCTTACTGAAAAAGAGACTAGGTAAAAGTGAAACACACTTTAACATATTCAATTATTCAAGATTGTCTGCAAATAGCCAACCATGAGGGTATACCTTATCTATTCCTGCCCCAACGCAAGTGTCTTTGACACTAGTTATGCGCGACCCATTGACTATAACCAAATTCCAACATGGGGTCTTCTAAGTTCCGGTAATCCGTGCTGTGCTCTGTATTCCCAGTGCGCCAGCGATCCATACGCCAATAATACCATGAAACTCCAAACGTAGACAAACAAAAACGCCGTATCATATGGCTCCCTTCCCATATAAACAAGTAGAGTATCCGCAGCATCAGAATCAGCGGCTGCGATCCTCTGGAGATGGTGACCTTGCCCTGCCGAGGCCACTGGAGAACATGCTGAGCCAACCTTCGTTTCGACTCCATCGTGAGGATCGTGGCTCAGTTGATAGTAGACCTTGTTCAAGGTCGGACTCACGGTCATCGGAGCGAGATCCGGAGCCCTCTGCAATAGTCTCCTCGTCATCATCTTCGTCGTCACTTGCGTCGTCGCGATAGGGTTCATAGTGTGGTTCGGATGACGAGCCGTGAGCAAGAGATCGAACAACATCGCCCTTGCAGATGGGGCAAGTTCGTCGGCGTGTAGTCAGCCAAGGAGTACTGAAAAGTCATTAGCAATTGTACGGAGAAACATGATAGACCGTGTTATACTCACATGCACTCAACATGAAATTCGTGGCCGCATGGCAAGCTCATTACTTGACTCACGCCATCGACATATTCCTCAAGACAAACCACACATTCGACTTGGCGTCCCATGTACTTCTTCCATTCGGCAGAGAATCCACCCGAGCCCTTCTCGCGCTCAGATCGAGCATTATTCCTTGTTGGGGTCGAAGGTGTTGGAATGGCATCACTCGGGGTGAGTCGTGTCTCCTCTTCAGGCACACCGGTCGTAGTCCTCGATCGGGGACGTGGCCGCGAAGGAGACTCCTGCAGCAGAGGAGTGGTTGGAGTTGCTTCAGCTGGTGAGGGAACTCTTGGGGACAGAGTCGGTGATGGGGCAACTGTGTGATAGGTGCGGACAGGGAGGCGCTCAACGACCGATTTGGGGGCTCTCCAGCGTCTGCGGCGAATCCTAGCGCGAAGAATGAGGAGGGCGTATACAACAGTTAGAGTAACCAAGGGACTAATGACCAGTACAAGAAGTGTATCGAAAAACGGGCTAGCATTATTCGTGGGGATGATGGTGACCCAAAGCCCATCGTGTGCGTCATCGTCTACTTCACCAGGCTCCTCGAATCTCGTATCGGGTCGATCGGTGGAAAAAATAGGCGTATCCTCTTCATCTTCGGCAAGGAACTGCACGAGGATTTCTTCCTCGTCTGTCGTAGAATCGGCAGCGTTTGTGCGATGACGACCAGGAGAAGTCGTTTGAAACGGAAGAATAGGCTTGGGGTTCTTGGAACCATCGTTCAGATCCCAGTCGCTGTAATTGTCTTCAGATAAAAGAGGGCTTCGAATATTCTTGGACGATTCTCTGACCACCTTATTCTTCTTGGTGACTGATTTACTGGAGAATTTCGGGGCTGCTTTTCGTTTCTTGGAGGGAGTTTTATTAGAACGACCTCTTAGCCGGGAGTTGCCCGTAGATCGTCTATCTTGAATGGAGGCCGTAAGGCTAGACTTGAACCCTTGCTTCTTTGACCTTGGGCCCCGTTGAACTCTAAAAACAGGTTTGCCCTGGTTGTCGAGGGTGTCTTCGATGAAGCTGCCGGGCTGTGTAAGCGCAGACAGCAGCTGCGCAGTAGTGCGGGCAGTAAAAACAGAGGGAATCGTGACGTTGTCGACTTCAGGACCATGAGCGAACATTTGAATAAGAGGACCGCCTTTCTGATTATCACCAACAATGACCGCGAGAGCACCTCTTCGCTGAGCCCACATGACCTTGTCGAGAAAGCCGCAGCCTCCGCGCATCAATAGCGCAACCTTGCCGTCGATTTCGGAGTGGTCGTGTGTCGCCGAGACATGGCTGGAGGTGGTGTGACCATTGCCAGCATTGGGGATGATAACACGGCCGCTTCGCTTGACACGTGCTGAAGACGCCGTCCTAGAAGATGCGACGGAGGGGATAGCGGCCCTCAGCGCCTTGTGCAGAGCAATCGCCTCAGCCTTCTCACTCCATCCCGGCATGTCGCTGCAGCCCAGCTCACCAGTGCCGTGTATAAGAGCGTCCTCAGCGAACCCACTACCGACCCATAGTTGACCACTTAGACCGCGGGCGGCGAGCTTAGGGCCAAAGGCTGCTGGACGGGCGGCAAATGAAGTGCTATTGTCGTCGGTCAAGCTGATGGCGGCATTTGGCGGAAACAGTGAGAAGGGCGTGTTGTAGTACATGGAGCCCCAAACGGACTTTGGCGACTTTTGTGAATCATGATGATCGTCTTTGGAGGAGCGCGAAGACTGGTTGTTGTCTCTGTTTGGTTTGGACCTGAAGTTACCGGCGGGGTAATCGGCGTAGGCGGAACGTAGCGAGGATGATATAGCGCGGCAGAAGAGCAAGAGAGAAACGGCAATGAAAAGTATAAGAACAAAAACGCGTGGAGGGCGCATTTTGAACGACAATGCAGAGAGAAACGACAATTCGCCAGAGCGTGAAAAACGGTAGAGAGAAGAGGAGGAGGAGAAGGAGTAGTAGTAGTAGGAAACGACAAGGAGGAGGGTAGAAGAGAGAGAGAGGTTGGTTGGTTGGTTAGTGAGCTGAGCTGTGAGTGAGGTGACCTTGGGGTCAGTCGTAAGTCAGTCGGAGATATACCACAGACGTCACCACGGGCCTAGGCCGATCATTCGCTGGCCCTTGGGTACGAGGATGCTCCGATGGGAATACTCAGATGAGAAGAGAAGAATGTAACAATGGCCCTGGGTCGGGGTTTTTATGAAAAATACCCCCAGAGGTCAACAACGGACAACAATATGTTGTATGGATGTTATGTAAGTCAAAAGAAAGTTGGCGACGCGAGTTAAAGATGAAAGGTTGATGTCAGTGTGGCTTAGTTACGGAGCTCGACC
Organism: Fusarium sublunatum; assembly: GCA_013623665.1. Lineage (NCBI taxonomy): Eukaryota > Fungi > Ascomycota > Sordariomycetes > Hypocreales > Nectriaceae > Fusarium > Fusarium sublunatum. The sequence continues at coordinate 232 of JABFFF010000677.1, read as the reverse complement.
AGTCGGAGAGAAGCACACAAAGGAAGAGAAACAAGCGGTAGATAGTGATGGAACAATAGCTGCCGCCCAAGAGCGGGAAGAGGTCACCTCATAAGTCACTATTCCAGGTATCTAATGCTACTCTGATGAGAGGGGGGAAACAAAGACCAACAAAGGTATGACGATGTCCGCACGCGGCATGGCGCTGTAAGTCGAGGGCGGGGGTAAAAGGCCCCCCAGTCGCTGTAAGCGG
>JABFFF010000676.1:0-10327 GCA_013623665.1 Fusarium sublunatum | reverse complement strand
GAATTTATAGGGCCAGGCCGCTGAGTAAAGTTAGTAGGTTAAAGTTTTCCATTGCATTGAGCAAAGTACCTCGATGAAAGTATGAGCAAGACTGAAGAACTACTAGGTAGCAAAGTTGTTACTGTACGTAGAGAGATGGTTGTGGCGCTGCGACTTGTAGCCACACATCGCTCTCGGGATCGCCACACGGGACGGGGCCGAAGCCTTTCCTGGGCGACAACGAGGAAGGAAGTAGACGGCATCTTGTCACGGCCACCATCACGGCCCCACTACAGGCCTACCACGCCACAGACGGCGCTCAGCTCCGGTCAGCTCTAGCCTCAGGCCACAGCGAAACAGGCCACGGGTGATCACTCACCACTCACAAAAAATAAGAGGGAGGACATGGAAGAATATGCAAATCAAGATCAACTACCTTTAAGGATGTCTGTGGTATCTGTGGCACCGGGCCTTTCACTGCGTCAGGCATAATCTTTTGTTTGTTGCATGTTTGTAAAGACTATTACAGCTGGGTTAGCAGAGATCGGTGAACTATTTAAGCTTAGTTGATAATGTTTGCGTTCATCATGCGTTAAGTAAGCCATTACCGGGACCATAAGCCCGTCTGGGGTGCTCTGGGGTTGTTGGCATCGTCTTAGGATGCTACCGAGGTTGGGCTCGCGGATCCTTTTACTGCATTGCTATCTCAAGTCATGTGACGCGCCATTTGCATGACGTTGGGGAAACAGTCGTGACGTGACGTGACGTGACGCGATGCATGGCTGAGTCAGCGAGCGCGAGATCACGTGTGTGGGAGCTAGACATAACCCGGCCGGCGCCTTTAGATGGTAGAGCTGATGTTAAGCAAGGTTGTAATTGATAGCAATTGACTCCTTGCACTGAGAAAGTGAAGGAATAAACACAAATAGAGGCCAGGCGAAACAGGGATATGACAGGCTGACGCACATTCGTATCCTCATTGCAGTGACCTGACAAGCATACTACTTACCCTATATAACAATATGATTCATTGGATAATGTGAGATTGTAGATAGGAATGACAAGAATTATGTCGACATTGTTACCAACCAGTTGAATCGTGCTCAAGGTTGTTATGATACTAAGAATGTCTGGTACGAGGACGACGCTGGACGCACAAGAAACCTCATAAATGACACTCAGCTATCAGGTTCCCGAGCATCAAGGGTTAGCCACTATGTACGTAGCGCTATGTCAGTTAAGCTATTTTTGTCTTCATCCGCATAATGTTATAGCTAACCGTTGGCCACCAGATCAGACAATTGTCGCAGTATGAGGCTTGCGTCATTGCAGTTCTGATTTAGACGACTCTCGATAAGAGTATTATAGAGCCCATCAAAGGCGCCTAATAACCTGGCGTCAAAAGCCCTAATAACTGTGCTGATAAGTTCTATTCTTTCAGAATAAAGAACACTATAGTCGGGTACGTACTTTCTGCTCTAGATTAGCGGCCTCGCGTACTATGCAGCTCTTGACATGACTACAAATAGGGTTAGCTATGTGGTAACAGGGTAAGTAGCCTATTGTTTAAACTTACCAATTCTCCCGCTGAATGCCTTTTTACATAAGGCCCTAAACTCAGTTATCCTGGTATCCTCCCTCTAGTCTCCCCTCTGCACTGCACACGTATATGCAACCTGAAGCAAGAACAGCTGTCTTAAGCAGCTGTGTTCAGGATTGTAGTTTATGGCAGAGCTAGGATGGAAACCATTACCTCGATGCAATTCCACCATCTCCTGATTCTCGGCCCGAAGTGTTGTAAAGGGGTTGTGAAAAGTGTTACCGATTCCTATACTTTCGACTTCCCGCGCCTCGCCCTTTAGTAAATAGCCACAGATATATCCTGCGCAAAAGACTGCAGAAGGCCTCTTATGGTCGAGAAAGTAGACACTAGCCTAAAAGTCATCTTATATCACTTCATTGTCTGTTTCGTCTGTTTCGTCCGTTTCTTCTATTTCCTCCAGTTCTTCCTTAGGAATATATAGAAGCAGGTCGACTACTACGACGTCATCAATTATATAAAAGGAATCACAAAAGGCTGCTGCAAATGACGCCTCCAAGGATATAAAAGTGTTACAGTCGTTGATTACCGCATGAAAACTATCCTTAAAGCGATGGTTATCTTATGGTTGTTGTAACACGATGGCAATCCCTCTAGTGGAGAATTGGCCCGCCAACTTCGCGGCTACTTATATCTCGTCTTCATCCAGCCCAAGGTCATGTCTAAAAGCCTCAATGAGGTGAAAATGGAAGCCACTACTTGAGCTTTTTCCTGAGTGTGGTACTGGCTTGAAAACCCTCTGAATTCAGTGATCGATTGCGATTTCGAGGGCTTTACCTTTTAAGATACATCTTATTATATACCTTTAATAAACTATATTAAACTAGCTAAGAATTAGATATGTTACTTAGCTAGTGTCACAGTCGCCTTTTCCTATTATATATTCAGGTTTAATAGACTATATCGCTTTGATAGACACTATCGCAGATTATACTGTGGCCTGACTATAGCAATGGCTGTTAGATTATAACGTGGTAGTAGTACCCGCAGTCTGTGTAGTATTAGAAGATTAGAGATAGAATGGCTGGGATCATTATGTCCTGGTCTTAGTCAGACGGAATTCACTCGTATTTGGCCAAGAGTGACCCAGTTAAATACCAGTAAGCGGGAAATCGCCATTTACCGAGAGTAACGCAAACAAGGCTTGAGTAAATCATAAGTATAGTATAATCTCCCGAAGGAAGGCCGAATGGAAGTCCAACGCGCTTACTAGTGGATACATACCTGGACAGGGCGAACACTGACCGTATTAGTTTGTCTAATTTATGGAGAAAGACAGTCAGCGGGAAATTGCCATTTCCCGAGAGTAACGTAAGGAAGACTTAGCTCAGATTTCAGTACAACCCTACCTCGTCTGATCTATCATAGGTCTCGCCAAGCCTAGCACAGCCATATAACCGGTCGAGATATATAAGATAGAGGCGGCCCTCACCTTGGTTCTGCTCAATGCACTACACAACAGCTATAACACAACAACACCAACTACAAAAGCTTCATCTCAATCATCACATCTTTCTTTACACTGTAGCGCCAGCACAGACTCAGAATCAGACAACACACCAAGTCAGAACCCCTTCACCGCAAAAATGCTCGCTCGTACTGCTATCATATCCGTCTTCGCCGCTCTAGTTGCGACATCTGTTGCTGCAGAATACGAACCCTACAGTATCTACCTGTACGAGGACGACAGGTGCCAGGACCAAGTCAGTTCTCGGGGCGACAACGTTGCGGTGACTTGCGAAAACGTGGAAGAAAGGTTCACGGTCCCAATCCGGAGCATTAAGTTCGAGCATCCCAACATATGGGGCACATGTGGTTTCGTGCTTCATGTCAGCAAGGAGGACGGCACCTGCAGCGATGCCTATCCCTACGGGCTCAGTGGTGGTTGTTTAAGATTTGAGACATCCCCTGGTACGGACAGTCCCGCGATCAAGAGCTACAGTATCGGGCAGACCCCTTGCTAAGCAGGAGAGAGGCATGTATCCAGGAAGAAAGACTGAAAGTCAACGTTGCAAGCTGGCTTTTGGGTTTTCGTTGATGGCAAAACCGTATGAGCGTGGGGGGAGACGCGAGTTTATGCTTGATTCCCTCCTGCTTACTATCCCGTCATGTTGGACGTCATTCGTTAAACAGAACATCGAGCGCGCGCTTAAACACACACGCATATATATATACACACTCATTTGAATATAAACAGAAAATTCTACCAATTATTGTCACGCTGGAACCAATTGTGATTCCCAAGTTAGCTAACACAGGCTTATATTAGAATCCTTTAGAACAAGATATACACAACCCTCCATATCCTTGTTACAGGCCTCGATAGTATCCTCGTATGAGCGAACAGTGTTGCAGAGTATCTGGCGCTTTTTCTCGTCTTGGTCGCGACGTTCATTGGTGACAAAGACCTCCTTTTCAGCTTTGTCACTGTCGGCCACGGCTTCGTTGTAATGTGAGCGGTACTTAGCGAGGTCGTCGCGGATACAGGGCAGGCAATGATCGCCGTGCCTTTTCACCTTGCTAGCAGTACCTGTAACCATCTCGTTTATTCGTGCCGCGCGGTTGAAAAGACAGTCTCGTTTCTTCTCAGCTGCTGCGATGACTTCTTCAGCACGTTGAGGATCGAGAGAACGGAACTCACAGGGAGCTTTCTCCTTCTCCTTCTAATAAATATCCAGGCGCTTTATGTGCTGGTCGATTGCATTATTGGCAGTCTGCCCTGGCGCTTCTGCCATCTTGATATGGCCATCGTTATTGTCCTCGTAGTTGCGTCTGAGTAGTCGCTGTATCTGAGTGCCACTTCGCCTTCGGTAATCGGGGTCGTCGTCTTCTGCTTTTCGATTCCTTTGCCATCTCAGTCCTGTCACGCTTGCGTCAACATGTCTCTGCGGTCAACTGTCGGCGACCACTCAGAAAAATGACAGCGATGATGTAAGGCAAAAGATCCATTCGTTTTCGTCTAGAGCAGGCATCTACTATGTCGGAGAAACCTACATTTGGTCGACCCAAGCCGACCCATCAGCATAATCCCAAGCTTAAGACACAGTGATTTACTCTCATCAGAAAGACTCAAGCTAAGCTCAGCTTTGCTAATTCTATTTGGTAATGACTATTTTAACATGCTCCTCTATATTCTTTGGCAGCGTGAGACCGTACTCATCCCTAGCGTAGCTAAAGCAGAATTCCACAAGGCCGCGACATGCATGTTCAGATCCAACATACGATCTACCCTTATACTCTAATGCTTCTAGCTCATAGAGATAGGCCTCGTTGATTTCAAAGAATTGATGCACCACAGCTTCCGTAGGCTTCTGGTTGTTCTTAAAGAACACTGAAGCAACACATATCTTGAGCACTGCCGCGCCACCCTTTGTCTGTACGATCTTGATATCCTTCTTGACCACAAGCTCTGGCTTGTTGCCTGACTCAGAAGTGGGAAACCCGTTGCTCTTCTCACTCTTAAAAGCTGGAGCCCCGATAAGTTTGAGGTCGTAGAGCGCCAACAGCTCCTCAAAACGTTCCATTATAACGATGACAGGGAGGCGCTGTTCGCGTATGGCCGCCGTAACATGCTCGCGGTGCATGCGCATCTGCTCCTTGGCCTCGATCTTATCCTTCAAAGACGCAATGGATTTCTCGGAGCAGAACTTTTGTTGTAGATAGGCGATTAGCACTGCGACGGAGCGTGAGCGCCCAGATTTACAGTTGATCAAGATATTCCTCCCCTCAGCAGTATGCCTCCCAATAAAAGCATTAGTCTCATCCAAGTAGTCCATCAGATTTGAGTTGGCATCGTCCTCGAGTGGAATAATGAGTGGGTACTTGACAACGCTGTGTCCCCTTGTCATGCCGTTCTCGTCAGGGAAGAACCTTTGCAGCCCGGAGGAGATGTTGTTCTTATCCCATGCTAGTGAGTCCTTAGGATGAATAGCAATAATTGCCTGAATATCATTTTTCTCGAGGATCCTCTCATTAAGCGCATGGTTCATGCCTCCGATAAAAATGCTCCCGGATCCCGTTAGATCTGGGTGAAGGATGCGCGTCATATCCGTGATATCATTCCGGGTCCATTCACGGATCTCGTGCCAGAACTTATGATGCAGAAAGGCGAGGTCGTTATTCGATGCAAGATTGTCGAGTGCCTTGTACGTGGTCGGCTCGTTAGAGGGGTTACGGGCAAATAGCACGCTCCACTCTGTCGATGGGGTCTGTTTGCCGTTATTGTGCATCGTGGTAGGAAATGAAGACCAGAGAGCAGAAAAACAAAACAGAAATAAGGTGTGTGCTGTAGTTTTGAGGCTTAGTCGCTTGAACGGCGCAACTGTAAAGATATCATCAGCAGAATGAGAGTGGAACGTGTTACAAGCTGATTGGCTTGGATATCAACCCTATCTCAGCCACATCATAATCATTAAGCTATATCATCAAGACGCAAAATGATGAGATGAATAATTGGCAGTCTAAGGATCTCGATTTTCTCTGAAAGCCCTCTATTCAGAGAGCCGAAACATTGTGGGTTGATCATTCCAGCTAGATTTCTCTCAAACATCCAAGATAGGCGATGTTCGACTTTCATAGTTATTCCTAGAGTCAATCATCATGGTAGCCAGTCGGTGTCGTTGATACTCGTCAAACTTAACTCTAGAGGCAAGTTCACTTTCGCCATACACGTCACGTCCTCTCAGCCATCCCAGAAGCTTTAAATGACACCAAAATATAATGAAGATTGTTCGCATCGACAGAAAGTAGAGCAGGTACGTGAAAAGAATTTTCATTGCCGTTTACTTTCCAAGTTTGATACGCGTGACCGCCCAGTATTGCACGCATAGCGTGACGAGCAGTTTATGTTGCACTAAATCGTCTCTTGTTTCTCAGTCAAAGAGATGTGGCCCAGGCCCTCCTCCGAAGATGCCACAAGTATCATAACTTGGATCGGGAACCGGGAGATGGCTCGCTTTTGGACTCTGGTCGTGAGCCCGAGGTGCCCCCAAAACACGGGTGAGGCATCCAGCGACAACAAGGCCTGGACGACAGTGAAGAGCCTAATGGTTTTGTCGACGCTGAACCGCCTTGTTCAACCACAGCTGAGGCCGTTGGACGGGCCGGTGAGCTTCAGAGTCAGCTAGACGCGGATCGCAGTCGTCTTGAGATACAGCGTTGCGAGGACCTCAAGCGTATCCAGAACTTTGAGGCACGAACAAGGACGGTTTCAAGGCTATCAAACGTGAAGAAGATTAACAGGATTTCCAGTACGGTGGAATCTTCCAGGCTCTTGATCGACAACTGAACAAGCTCGAAGATCAGATTCGTCAGAACCAGCAAGCTGCTCCAGTCCGAGACCACCTATTCGAGATGCCCGCAGCTTCGATCCAGCAGGACGAGTTTGACAAACTCAAGGAACGAGGCTCCAAGTTGCAAGACATGATGGTTGCAAAGGACATCGAGATACAGCTACTCTGGCGGAATTATAGACAATCTTGACCCGTAGACCACCATAAATTCCAGCGAGCTGATACCGGCTGCCACGACATGACTTGGCAAGGCCCTTGCTTATTGCATTGCTGATGGACTGTAGCTCGGGATTGCGTATGGCAGGAGCCTCGATGTAGATGGAGAAAGCAGTGGCCTGGCAAAAGTCGGGAATGGCGTCAAGATCCACGCCTGAATGTGATCGGGCTGGAGATAGTGGCTCTAGAGCAGCAGTGGGGACAAGGATGTCAAGATGGCGATTCAGGTGGAAGCGGAGGCAAAGAGTGGTAGACTCGAACTCTTGTTGCACAACATTGGGGACAGCTGGAATCGAGGCAAGGTCGAAAGAGGTGATGGAAGAAGCACTGATTCGAAGAGTAACAGCGGAGGTGGTGCTAATACCCTTGAGCTTAAGGGGGACGCTTAGTTCAAAAAAGGCGGATGTCGTGTCGAAGCGAGTGCTGTGACTCTAACCACTATGATGACCACTGCCACGACACGACCAGACTAAGAGAGGAACAGCTTCGGTGCCAGGCAATCTATTGGTCTCCAGGGCGCTGCAAGACCAAGCAGATCCCTTCTACAGGTCCCGATTGTTCTAGCAAAGGAGGCAACGCGCTCGTTTGAAGGGTACAAGTCGGAATTTTAACGGTCTGTAGCGCGATTCACCGCCACTTTGGATTTGGACGCGCGGGTAGCTCGCTTATTCAGAGAAGTACGGGGACGTAAGGACCAAAAGAGGTAAAGCAATGGTGGTGATGAAAAGCACAAGGTCAAATCTTGAAACGTAACGTAGCAGAGCGTGCGGTTAGAGGCAGAAAGTCCGAGTCCTAACCTCGGCTAGCTCGACCAACATGTCCATGGCCAAGGTAGTTCCTCTTCTGTAGAATTTATATTCTAACTGTTATAGTTATTAAGCCGCCAAGTTATAATTTTATCCTCTTTGTAAATTTGGCCATCTTGATCTGAGAGCAAGCTTTTCTTGTGTAGTGAGTTCTTTTAGGCATCTTTAGCCTGGCCCCAAGCGGGTTAGTTCTTTGACGCGGACCAATCAAAATTCTGCATTCAGCGTCACCTGTGAAATGACCGAGAGCAGATTGGGTACCCAAGCGGTTTACGTAATAAATAAGAACAATATAACGTGGTTGATAAGCGAATGCTCCAGACAGGCGGCCGCTAGAGGCACAGCCAGCTGTGCCTCTAGACTTCAACCACGTGATCTTATGGGCACAGTAGCTGTGCCTCTAGATATCCTTATGTAAGCTTGATAGGTGTAAGTGATGTATTATTATAAGGCTATTTATATCCAATTTACTGTATTTCTAGCTATATAATATATTAAAGATAGATAAATATAACTTACGCTTCCTCTTATACAGCGGATAACATACCAATACTGATATTAATATAATAAATTAGAATACACTTCTAAGTATATAACCTAAGTGTTCTTTAGCCCTTATAGTAACTATTCCTCTTATATTAAGTATCTATAACATTCAAATAGTATAAACAGTTATTATAAACCCTAATAACCGCCGTTATTAGAACCCTCCTCCCTTTATTATTTAAACTGATAGTTTAGTAATGCCTATAATAGCTACTCCTCCTATAAACTATATTTTACAGTTTATCCCTATTAATAGCTAAGCTATTCCTTAATAGCTGGCTCCTATAAATACTTATAATAATCCTTTTAACCTCTAGATAGACTTCTGGCTTATATATATAAGGCCCAGTAATATTACTAGTTAAGCTGCTTTATAGTAATAGAATCCTTAAGCTTTTATTACTGCCTAGAACATTTTATACCCTCTACTAAAGTAACCAGTTAATATAATCTAATAGCTATATAGGTATTAGGTTAAAAGGGAATAATATATTAGCTATTAGTATAATTAACTTTAATATTATACTTAAGAGTAACTATAAGTAGGTCTTAAGCCTTAATAGAATTATAATATATTTATTAACTATAATTAATATTATTATAGCTAATAGCTTATAGTTTTTAGTGTTAATTGACCTACCTTAACAGTAAGTATAACTACCTATTAGCCTTTTATTTAGGCTCTTTAAAATATAAAGATATTAGTTATGTATATAAATTAAAATAGAAATATATAATAGGTTTAATAAGGAAGGAATTAAATTAAAGGTATAATATAGTTTTCTATAACTTTATTTACTTAAAAGTATAAAAAGATTTATATTTAGTATAGAAATTATTATACCTTAAGAGATAATTTTATTAATTAATCTTATAATATAGTAAATATAATACTTTTAAATAGCCTTCTTTTTAAGCTTTTAAATAGTATATATAATATATCTATTAATTAATTATAACTTAATTTAAATATAAGGGTTTTGATTTTAATATACCTATTATTAATCTTTATAATCTTAGGCTTCTGCCTTTTATATATATTTAGACCTATAATAAGTTATAAAAGGCTATACTTATAGCTCCTTTTTAATATTATTAATAACCTATTTAGTCTTAACCTTATTAAAGTTAAGATAGCTTATTATTTCCTTTTTAGTTTAATTTTAAATATTTCTTTTTATTTTATATTAATAACCTATTTACTTTTAATTAAGGCATCAGTTATATTTAGCCTTACTATAACGCTAGGGCAGCTTTATAGCCTTACAGTACTATTAGTTAGTCTTTAATACCCCTTAAGGTTATATAGTATACTATACTTCTCAATCTGCCTTATAGTGTTAATAGATAGTATAGGGATTATTATAGCTTAATATATTAGCCTTACTTTATATAGTAACTATTAATAGCCAGGCTAAGGGAGAAATTATAGTAACGGTTATTATATAAGTTATTATCTCTATTATTATCTCTATTATTATCTCTATTATTATATATACTCTAGGGACCCCTATAGAGCTAATTAGGGATAATAAGTGTGTTATTAATCTTAATACTATATATATTATAGTATAAATAGTTATAGAGGTCTAAGTAGGGGTAACTGTTATAGGGTCTTAAGTAGGAGGAACGGTTATAGAGTCTTAAGTAGGAGTCTTTAAGATATAATCCTACCGTAGAGGGCACACTTTTAACTTCCTTATATAACCTAACTGATAACACTTTATATATATAGGCGGTACCTAAGTTTAAGGTTATAATATATACTTAATAGCCTTAAATATATAAGGCTTATACTATATGTTTATTATAGGTAATACCGATATAGCCTAAAGGCGACTGGACTATATAGCCGGCTTAATAAGAAGTTAAGGGTTACTGTTATATTA
>JABFFF010000675.1:0-21999 GCA_013623665.1 Fusarium sublunatum | reverse complement strand
CCCCTCCCCCAGCCCTTGGCCATGCGCCAGTGCCGGATTACCCCATTCCGCCCCTCACGACGCTAACAAGGATCTTTATAGACAATACAAATGCCGATCCAGAGACCAGGACCGTTTGGGTAGAGCTCGCCAAGAAATTCGGCATCTCTATCCGTTGCGTGTGGTTCAAGACTCCCCTTCAAGTCTGCGAACACAACAATGTTGTGCGGGCGCTGAACAAGGCGCTGAACCCCGAGTCCCGACAAGTCTTACCCAAGATGGCATTTACAGGGTTTGCAAGCCGGTTTAAGGTGCCACAGCTCAAGGAAGGCTTCCACGACATTGTCGAGATCGACTTCCAGTTCCAGGGCACTGAGGACGAGTATCAGATATGGGGTCGATACTGGACATGAGGGAGCCCTCAACTTGATGAGCCAGACATCACGCCATTTCCACATCATGCAAATCTGCCCTCATCACGAGTCCCCAAATCCTGCAACGCCTCCGCATGCCATGTTGGGAAACACGAAGGAAGAAATGAGGGCCTGCTATAAACCCTTGTCGGCACTGTTTTTGGAGTGGTGGATTGTTCCGTATTTCGCTGACCATCGAAACGACTCAGAATTGTCAGCCTAATCAATATTTACCCACATTGGTCTGCCTCCATCTCAAGTCTCGGCCAACAGAAGTACGACCGGGCCGACAACTACTGCTAATCTTGGCATGGGTCGACTTTATTTGCGTTAAGCTAGGCCATGCAATAGCTTATTACGAGATCATTGAGATGCACTTGCGGGGGAATGCGGAGGACTGAGGAGACGAGGACCTTTTGCCTACCGAAGCAGGGATATGGTCAGTACGCGCCGTGTGAGATGCAGAGAGGATCTGAGATTGGCCACTCACACGTTCCATAGATTTAGCAACACAAACCAACACTGTAATTATTCTGCTTGGATGTCTACAGCACTTGCTCACGGTCTGCCCGTCTTGGACAGGCTGAGTTCCCCACGTCTTGGGATTAAACACGGCTCGCTATTCCCGCCTCCAATTATAACACTCGGCGCGGCAATGATTTCCCTTGGCTGCCTTGGCAGTAACGTGGTATGCCTCCCGCCCAGCCACTACGGCACAGATGTTCTACGATTCGATTTGGAAGTGCCGTAGAACCAGACGTCACCTCCAACATGTGGTCAGCCAACCCAGCCCAGCCGAGGCGAACTTTTGGCGAACCTAACTAGGAAAAAGAAAGCTAGCGCCGTTCTGTTAGTCAACCCCCGTCTTCTTGAACGGTTCTCCGCGCCCAACGTAACGTTTAGTGCCGTTTCAGTGCGGAGAGATGCACCGGACGTGGAGTTTCCGCCATTGGGTGGATAGTTTCGTGGGGTGACAGAACTTTCTTCTCAGAGATCATCGTCGTCCCTGAAGATGGTGTAACTCTTCCGGAGAAGATGGGCGGGGCTCAGAGTTCCATCGTGGGGGAAACTTAGTTAGGGATCAGCTGTTGTATAAAAGCTGGCTGGGAGTTCGTGTCTTTCTCTCACTTGGCTCCTTGTCAGGCTTATCTGGACTTGTCTCATCCTGTATTGACCTTTGGAAAACAAGATCGATCAAAATGGCTGGAGGCGTCAAGAAACCCGTCAACATCTTCAAGCTCAAGGACCTGGGCGAGCCTGAGGGTGCCTTCAACTGGCGACTATGGTTCTCCGTTGTCTCGTTCGCTCTGCTGGGAGCTGCGCGAGGCATTGACGAGGGTCTCATCTCTGGTTCATTCAACTCAAAGGATTTCCAGGAGACTATTCACTACGACTCATACTCGGCTGTGGAGCAGGCCAACATTAAGGCCAATGTTTCTGCTATGGTTCAGATTGGATCTGTTGGTGGTGCTCTCATGTAAGTCATACCGATTGTGCGTAATGTTTGAGTTACTCACGCGTTGACTTGCAGTGCTTTCATGGTTTGTGACCGCATCGGTCGTATCTGGGCTACTCGATTCCTGTGCACCCTTTGGGCTCTTGGTATTGTCATCTTCATGATTGGTGGTGTCAATGGAAACCTTGGTGCCATCTACGCTGGTCGATTCATCTGTGGTCTTGGTGTTGGTCAGACACCAGTTGTTGGACCTGTCTACATCGCTGAGATTGCTCCCGCTGCCATTCGAGGTCTCTGCTCCTGCATGTTCACTGTAGGTCCCCCCTCGAGCTTCATTTCTCTTCAATGTCTAACAAGTAACAGGGTGCTGTCTACATCGGTATCGTCCTCGCCTATTTCACAAACTACGGCTGCCACCTCCACGTCAGCAACGAATCTCACAACCAATGGCTCGTCCCCACCAGTCTTCACATCATGATGTCGGGAATCATCTTCATCCTCAGCTTCTTCCAGTCCGAGTCGCCTCGATACCTAGTCAAGCAGGGCAGGCCTGATGAGGCTGCTCGTGTCCTGGGCCGTCTCCGTAAGCAGCCTGCTGATGGCGAGTACGTCGTCAACCAAATCGGTCAGATCCAGGCTGCTCTTGATCACGAGCTCGAGGCTACCCAGGGTGTCGGTTTCCTGGGCAAGTTCAAGGAGATGTTCCTCGTTCCCAGCAACCTCTACCGTGTGTACTTGTCCTCCATGGTCCAGTTCCTTTCGCAGTGGTCCGGTGCGGGATCCATCACCCTGTATGCCCCCGACCTGTTCAAGATCATGGGTATCACCGGTAGCGAGGAGGGTCTTCTCGTGACAGCTGTCTTCGGCATCGTCAAGCTCATCGCCGCCATTCTTTGCGCCCTCTTCCTCGTTGATGTTATCGGCCGAAAGCGAGCTCTACTTCTCGGTATCACGCTCCAGACCATCTCTATGGTCTACGTCGCTGCTTTCCTGACCAAAATCCCTGAGCTCGGCGTCGTCGAGGACTTTGTTCTTCCTGCTGGCGACAAGGCTGCCAGCCGCGGCGCCATCGCCATGATCTACATGTCTGGTTTCGGTTGGGCTCTCGGTTGGAACTCCATGCAGTACCTCCTCACCGCCGAACTGTTCCCTCTCCGCATTCGTGCCCTAGCCACCTCATGGGCCATGACTCTGCACTTCGCCAACCAATACGGCAACTCTCGTGCCGTACCCAACATGCTTCTCCCCGTCTCCGACGGAGGCATCTCCCCCAAGGGAACTTTCTGGTGCTTTGCCGCCGTCACTTTTGTCGGTGGTGTCTGGGTGTGGTTCTCCGTTCCTGAGACCAGCGGACGCAGCCTCGAGAGCATGGATCACCTTTTCGAGCTGCCCTGGTACAAGATCGGTCTCTACGGAAACAAGAATGCCGAGGAGATGGATGAGGTGCGTGATGAGAAGCAGCGCTATGCTGAGGAGAACAATGCTACGGGTATTGAGCTTGAGCATGCGCGAAAGCAGGATGCTTAAATTTTTATGAATTTGGAATTTGGATGTCTAGATTAGAGACTTCAGACTTGGGTATGGTAAATAGTCATGACTGTCATGAATCTATCAATGAATACGTATTAAACTACATGATATTACTTATCCCACAATTCGTTTTGTCGTGCCAAGGTGATCAAAGGAAGATGCAGGAGTGTGTTTAAAGAATAACTAACACATATACTTTTGCTACAAAGTCTTGGGAAACAGCTCGCGAATAATGTCTTCCGCGGCAGAAGCATAGTACTTCTCTGTTTTCCCCGGCGCCTCCTTTCTCCCTTTCCTAGCTCTGAGCGTTTGCTTTAACCAACCCCATAAATGCCGACTTTCTTTGTTCGGGTTCTCCCCGTCTCTGCTCGATTTCTTCCCGTGGTTAATCGGTTTCTCCCCGTTGTGGTTCGGTATCTTCCCGCTATACGGCTTCTCCCCGTTTGTCATCGGTGTCGTCCCGTCCTTGCTCGGCTTCTTCCCGTCTCGTCCCTCTATGTCTCCTATGCGATGACCATGACGCGCAGCATCTTGCACAAGCCTGTGCAACCAAAAGGTACGTCTATTATCTTTATGTCTTCGCTCGGTAAGGAAAGACAAGTCTTTGAGCCGGCGCACTGCTTTCTTCTTGGCTTCCTCCAACAGCTTCGTCGGTGTTACTTGTCCGTACACAGCAGCAGCTTCAATCAAATCCTCCGGGATATTCTGATTATCGAAATATGCAATAATACTTAGAATCCTGTATGCCATTTTATTCTCTTGCTTTAAGCGATGAATTGAGATATTCAGCGTCTCAATGATGCTGTTGGAACTGCTTCGCACCCTGTGTCTGTCAAATTCGGTCTCTTTCAGAACACGCCAACGGGTTTTTTCGTCTCTCAGGCTTAGCAAGTAGTTGCTTATACCTGTTTCTCTTCTGCGCATATATGCTCCAGCTTGTGAGATGGCAAGTGGTAGATGTTGTAGCTCCTCAATCACCGACTCCAAGTAATTTAGTTCCTCATCACTCGTTGACTCAGCTCGTGCCGACTCGAGTAATGCTCTCGACTCGTCAAAAGCCATTCCGGAGACCATTATACTTTTCTTCGGCCCAACAAGGCTTCCGCCAATTTGCCCGTCTCTGCTTGTCCAGAGAATTGTACCGTTGGGTCCTCTTGGGATATATTCTGTAAACTTGCTTGCTCGATTGTCCACACCAAAGAGAGATAAGTCATTGGCATTATCAATGACTATCAGCCATTTACCCAGAGACTCGATTTTGACCCTCACACTCGAGAAGAGATTTACTTCGTCTCCTTGTTGGTTTAATCCTAGGGCTTTGGCAATGAAGCTATAGTCATGAGCGAACGTCGCTTCAGTATCTGCATGAACCCAAAACACTGAGCAAGGCCTTTTACAACATCGATTATAGGCATAATCTAGGGCAATTTGTGTCTTGCTATTCGCATGAGCGACGTGAAATACACCGATAGTGTTGAATCAACTAGACTTACCCAGAACCAGCAAGTCCCCAGAGAGCGGCGCTATGAAAGTTATTTGAGTCTGCGGGCAAGAGCTCTTCGAGCTGAGATATAATCTCTGGTCTTGGAACAAATTCTTCATTCCTTTCATAGGCAAATACATGAACTGGCCTCGGCTCGGTGTAGTTGTAGTTGTAGAAGTTGAAGATCTGCTGAGCGTTACCCGAAACACTTATTCCTGTAAGAACATTACTGCTATAGACGCAGCCTTGGAAGGTCGGACCGCTCATAATTGAGGCAGACATACTGTAAAATTTATTTATATACAATGCATTCAAAAATTGCATAGAAGCTAAATACCGCATTTTCGAAAGGTGACTTGTCAACCATGGGAGCCGTCCTATAGGTCGATGTAGGGGCCCCCGATGTTTCTATGCGTATCTTCTCTTGAACTAATGTAGTTAAGCCCTATTACCTGCTACGACTGCAACAGGGGCCTTTGTTTTGGTACAGTGGTCTAACGGCCTTTGCGAAATGTTCCCCTCTTCAAGCCACGACAGAAATGGACGTGGCACCAGAGAGTCGTGACGACTTCCAGATCGCTATAATCTGTACGCTCGCTCTCGAGTATAATGCCGTAAGCCAGACTTTCGACGGCTTCTGGGATGAAACTGAGCTCGGAAGATCTACCGGGGACTTGAATACCTACTCGGTTGGGCACATCGGAGGCTTTAATGTCGTCCTAGTTCTGCTCTCAGGAATGGGGACGACCCATGCCGCCAGCGCAACTGCAAACCTTCGATTAAGCTTCCCGAACATTGAAATGGCCTTGGTAACCGGAATATGTGGCGGTGTTCCGTATCCCAACCAAAAGGAAGAATTGATCCTAGGGGATGTTATCATCAGCAAGGCTATTGTCCAGTATGACTTTGATAGCGGGTATCCAGACGACGGTCTTGAAGACCGCATTGGAAGGCCGGACAAGAACATCCGAAACCTCGTCGCTCGTTTCGAAACAGATAGAGCTCGTGATCAGCTCGAAGATAGGGCAGCATTCCACTTGGAAAGCCTCCAATCGCGAGTCTCAGAGAGCCGTCGTCGGGCCGCAACTTACCAATACCCAGGAGCAGATAAAGATCGTTTGTTTGACGCCTCGTATCGCCATAAGCATGTTGGTGCAGTCCCATCTGCAACTGATATCGCTCGCTTTAAGAGTCATAACCTCATGGCCATGAGCATGAATATGGAGACCGCTGAGCGCGTTGCCAGGCTTGAACAAGAACAAGAAGCCGAAGACTGGAACGACACTACAGGTGTCTGCGAAGAATGCTTGGATGGCTCTGGCAATGTGTGTGAGGCGAGTCGTAAACTCTCATGCTGGGAACTTGGATGTGAAGACGAGTACCTTGTCCAGCGAAAACGACTTGAAAACAACAAGAGACTAGATAATATGGCGCTCACAAAGGACGCCCAGGCTCCATTAGTTTTCATCGGTCGTCTTGGCTCTGGCAACAGTGTCATCAAGTCTGGAGAGGAACGAGATAGACTTGCCCAAGCCCATGGACTGATCGCTTTCGAGATGGAGAGCGCTGGAGTCTGGGATGAGATTCCCTGTATTGCTGTCAAGGGAGTCTGCGACTATGCAGATAGCCACAAGAACAAGGATTGGCAAGATTTTGCAGCCGCGACGGCCGCGGCTGTGTCCAAGGCCATCATTGAGCAATACCCCAGAACCGATAAGCCCAGCAGCAAGACAGCAGCAGCAACCAAAGCCGGCGCCGACGGTATTCCAATGTCTGTCGGTGGGCCTGTATTTCATGGCAGTACTTCAAATAGCAACATCATAACTGGTGTGTATGCAAGCAGTGGTGGGACGCAGACCTTCAACTTTGGGGTGACCCGCGGAGTCGAATAAGAGTTGGTTCCTCTACCTAACGTCAGCAAATCTATTAGGCACTTAATTATAAGTACAAGCTTAAGAGCTTATAGATTATTCTAATTTATCATAAACTTGTAGCAGTTTCATTTCCTTTGTAGTAAAATAAGTTCTTGAGTTCTATATTAAGCTGAAGATCAAAGCAGATGTTTTACTTGGCTTAGCTTCAGAAAATAGTAGTGATACTTGACATATTCTAGCCTAGACAGGCCAAGTATTGTTCAACTTCCAATTGATGAGCTCGTAAGAAAGGAGGCTTTGTGAATATAACGACTGATTGATGTGTAGTATACGGTGGGCACGCAGATCGAATCTTGAGTCGTGTTCCCTTCTACCTTTGTTTATTTCCATCGTCTCACAGAACTGGGTCTGACGGTGCAGCAAGTGGTTATCTTCGAGTGCGACTATGAGTGAAACATCAAGGATGAGGTTTGAGAAGCAATGTAAGGTATCTTGTTTGACCACTCATCCTGAGATGCGGCCTGCGGATACAAAGACCAACGTTATTTGCGCTTCAAGGCGTTTTCTTTGCTGCAATCTGCCTCGCGTGATTTCCCAAACAAGATAGTCGCGTATCAATAGCGCGCCACGAGCTGACGATACTCGGCTGTAAGTGGTTGCGCATTTGCGGCTGAGGTTACAACAGGCCCCTACAACCACAAGCTGCATACCAGTTGACGAGTTGAAAGAATAGCTTCCGTGTCTTTAGCGTTGGTGTATTCTGTCAACCTCCGCAGCCATCGTCAAGTCTCGAGACTCCTTTGCATGCTCCCAGCGGCGTTGATTGACAGGGGATGTCAAATCTGAGTGGGATGAGAGGGGAATAAATAGAACGCCAAGCGGGAATCTCATGGATCTGCCGTCTTGTCATCTCTTGTCGTCGGCTTCTATTGCGTCTCGTGTAAGTCGAAACAATGGCATCTCCACAGCCTCAATCCAACGTTCTACAACATGCCAATACGATGCCTTCTCAGCCTCTCACACATCAGAGATCAGTGGCTAGAAAGCCTGTCGGACAACAATCAGCAGCGCCAACACCCGCTCCTCAGGCTATCTCCCTCGCTCATAGACCGGCTCCTTCGCAGCAGCATGCTCTAAGCGGGTTGCCTCCTCATAATCAGCAGCAACATGTTCAACAGTCGCGGCCTCATTCGTATCATCCAGGGCAGCAAACCCAGTATGCGCCTCAGCAACAGAGTCCACAACATGTTCATCCTGTGATCCAACACGCCCATCCTGTCCAGCAAGCCCCAGCGCAACCTCTTCATTACCCTCAGCAACACCAAAGCCATCATCATCATCATCAACAGCCTGGCCAGCAGTCCTTTCCACCTCAGCAAATACATCAGCAACCACAGCCACATCAACAACACTCGCCATTACCTCAACAACCTCAACCGCAGCAACTCCAACAACCCTTGAGTCCAACAAGTTCAACACCAAACGTTACACAGCAAACAGCGCCGCCAGCTATCCACCAAGCACCAACGTCTCCAGCAAGCCCGACTCCGCAGCTTCATCGTGTAGATACTGGCCATAATAGCATCAACTCCTTCATAACAGAGCATGGAAGACCTGCGAGCATCAGCAGCAGCAGCGCTGGAATTTCTACACCCAGCACAACAACCGCGACGTCCAGCGCCGCAGCCACGCCAAAGTGGGAGCCTAATGTTGTTGTTCATCCAGCAACACAACCAGCACCAGCAGTTGATGTGAGAAGGACTTCTACTGGACAACCTCAGCTGTGCAATCATTGTCGAAAAGGTGAGTGGTTTAAGTAAAGACGCATCACGGTACCTAACCATACTAGGAATCCCTCTCAATGTGTCGGTATATACTTGCCTCGTCTGCAGCACAGCGCAATTAGCCACAAACTTCTGTGTCTGGTGTTTCACCTCCAACGCAGTCAACACGTCCCATAGCCACGATAAGTCATACTACGCGACCGAATCCGATCCTCGAATCCAGCCGTCCGCCCAGGACGCTATAACCCACATGTGGACTATTCGCAAGAATGTCTCTGGCCGACTTTGGTACACCCACAATGCCACGGGCTTGAAGACGCATCTTAAGCCTACAGCAGCAGCCTTGTCTGGCTTCTCAGGATTACCGCCGGGCTGGATGGAACGCAAGACGCCCGATGGTCGAACATTCTACTTCAATCAGAAAATGGGAACCAGTTCTTGGACCAAGCCCGCCAACTCCCTACCTGAAGGGTGGAAAGAGTTGAGAACCCCAGATCTAATGCCATTCTACGTCAATGAGCAACTGGGACTATCGACATGGGATAGACCAGGACAGCAGCCAAGACAGCAAACAAAACAGGGCAGCAAGGCCGTTGCCAGGCGCGCACGTCCTGGACAGCCCAACAATGGTCAGAATGTCGGCGACAATATCCTCTCTGCTACAATAAACGCAGCAAGACTTACAGGACAAGGCGTCGAGATTGCGAGCCGACAGGTAGGCAAGTTGGGAAAGAAGAAGAACTGGAAGAAGATGGGTAGAATGTTGAATCAAGTCCATGGATTCCCAGGAGACAACAGCTCTGGCAGCGATGGTGAATACAACGATTACGACAATGGAGGCGACAACTCTGGAGGTGATGACTCGAATAGTTATCCAGGTCAAGGTCAAGGGCAGCAGGGACAGTACCAGCAGAGCTTCGACTTTCAGCAAACTTCTTACCCATCGCAGCCACAACAGTCATTCTCATTTGAAGATAATCAGCAGCAGTCTATGTTCCAACAGCCAGTCTACGAGCAACAGCCGGCATTTGAATACTCTACGCAATCGTCACAACAGGCTTACGAACAACAGGCCTTTGGGCAGCAATCCGGGCAATTCAGCGTTACAACAGAGGTGTCTTTCTCGACAAACGATCCTCAGCCAGGTTATGAGCAGCAGGATCTGTATAGTCAACAGCAATCATTTGGACAGCAGCCAGGCAATGAATATCAGCAGCAACCTACCTATGAATCAGTTCCCACTCAAGAGCCTGTTTCTCTCCAGCAGCAAACTACATTCAGTCCTGCTCCGCCTCCTGAACAGAACAATGGCCTACCACCACAAGTACCGCAGGAGTCCTATGTGCCACCTCAGCAGCCCACACCACAACCTCCGGCCGTTTACCAACTGCCGCCTCAACAAGTCTACTCGACACAGCCACCGATAGTCTACGAGCCAGTTCCAGTGCAGCAACAACAAGTCACTATCTCGTATCAAGTGCCTACATACGGCCCTGGACCAGAACCGGTATTCGTAACTCAGCCCCAAGCCCAGCAGCCTGTATATCCAGTGTACATCCCCAACAATCAGCCCGAAATCATCACTAGCGACGTTCCACTGGTTGAAGTTCCTACCACGCCAGACAACACAACACTCTATACTGGCAATGGATATCAGAGTAACGATATTCTGGCCGGGACAAGTCTAGCCGCTGGGAATAACAACGCGCCAGCTCAACAGAGCAATGTGGTAACTCTTCAGAACGGTGTCGTGGTTGAGGCGACCATCACTCAGCAGACGCCACAGCCTGGCTTGGAGGTGACCTCGTCACCAGCGCCTGTGGTAATACAAGAGTTTGACGACGCAGCGAAGCCAACTTCGTTAGTGTTGGTTGAATCGCTGCAGGATGAGATTGAGGCACATGCAATCATGAATGATTTGACGATGCAGGCAAACAATAACGCTTTGTCGTATATATGATAAAGATTAGATGATTAAAACGAGCGACAATTATTATGATTTCGAATGGAGGTTCTGGTTATAGTACCATTATACATACACGAGAACTGCTCTGAAAATGAGAACCATTCTCATAAATGGCCCACAGAAGGCTGTGCTGTACAACCACAATGCCAACTTTTCTCCTAATCTCGTGAGATAAACACCAATATTCCCCATGTCTTATAGTCGCAATGCACTGAAGCGATTGAAAACACCAATGACCCTCTGAAATCTGCCGTTTGCTGCGCCATGACCACAATCCAGCCGGGCGCAAGTCCTAGAGAAAATGAGCCATACCAAACGTAAATCATTGGCCGTTGTTGCATAGTGAAACTCGTGTCATCGCTCTAGATGCCTCATATGACATTGGAGGCGCCAGGAAGTGGAAAAAAGGCGCCTTATGCATGCATGCATGCACCGCCGCCCGACCCCGGTCAGCCTCGAGTAGGTAGTGTCGTGTTGGTTGATAATGGATCTTAAGCGCCCGATGTGACGAGACATTTCTTCAACCTTTTACATTTTCAGATAAAATGCCAGCAGCACAAATTATACACCAAAACTGTATTCCCTTTCGAGTGTTGATATGGGATAAGGGTATGTGGTCTGAGCTCATACTATCTTCAGTGCATTGCTAATAATAGTCAAGGCAAATTGGACTGGCATGAGGAGAACATCCAACCAATCCAGTTCTATAACCAGACTCTGCATCCTCTGCTCCAGAAAGACTCGCATATCAAAGTGATGTAAGTAAACTCATAATGGGAAATCATTTCTAACTATAATGGGTTACAAAATACTAACTAATAGCCTCAGATTTGCTGACGCAGACAAGGTGCGCGAATGCACCTCATGTCGACAATGCTTCACCAACGAATTCCACATGCCCGCCCTCTGGTGGTCTGGATATAGTCGCAGATCAAACGGCTACTTTGGCAGTGAGACATTTCGAGACGATAAAGGAGATATTACAGCACTCAGTATGTTCTCAGACCTCCGCCTCCTCTAGTACAACTTACCGACCATGGCTAGACACCTGGTCGCTATTCCAGGTCAAGCACTTAAATGAGATCAGTCACCAATGGCACAAGTTCAATATTTTCACACGATGGATCAAATCCTCTAGCCAGACCTTCCTTCTCATCTTCGAAACACGCAAGCAGCAAAGGCTGAGAGAGATCATCACTACTCGGCTACTGAAGGATTCCCATATCGACACTCTCAGCGATCCTTTTTGGCTCTACATCCGGCTCTTTGAAGAGCTTTCCGAGCTCCAAAACGATAGTGTCTGGCAAGTTAGAAACCGTGTCAGAGACGTCGAAAAAAAGGACCTGAGCATAAAGCCGGAACCCAAGTATAGGGACTTGCACGATACTGCTAGACATGCCATTCACGTCCTTGAGACTCTCGACGTAGCTGAAAAGACGGTCGCTTCTATCATACAGCAGCACAGCGCCTTTGAGCAAGAGATCACAGCGGGTGATAAGCTGGCAAAAGCCAAGTATCGTCACGTCGGAGAGCGACTCCTCTGGTACGACCACATCCTCCAAAGCCTCAAATGCCGCGCATCCTCCAACAAAGAACGCCTCCTCAACGAGATCCAACTGGCATTCAACTCAGTCGCCCAGTACGACTCTCGCATCTCCGTCCAAATCGGCCAAGCGACGCAGTCCGACAGCGCAGCCATGAAGACAGTCGCCTTCGCGTCGCTGACCTTCCTCCCCGCCACCTTCATCTCTGCGCTCTTCAGCATGTCTTTCTTTAATATGGACGACGATACGGGAGAGTGGCAGGTCTCGGGTATGATTTGGTTGTATTGGGTGATTACGATTCCCGTGACGCTTCTGACGGCGGGTGTATGGCAGCTGTGGCAGCGTTTGTATCCGCCTGCCAAGATTGGGGAGGACAAGCAGGAGGTTAGGAAGTTAAAGGATCTTTTTAGTTTCGTGAAACGTAGTGATCAAGGGATTGATGATCAGGTTTAGATGGTAGATCACAGCGAGATCACCTGGCGCACGCTCTTTACATCAAGTCTTTGGAGTCTGGGCGAGTCTGTGTATATTCCTTGCTATATAGCCAATACGCTTCATCTTCTTATCTACAAATTGTTACATACCCCAGTACTCGTTCGTGTAGTCTGCTTAATGCCATCTAAGTGGTGGAGAAAGACACGTCTGTTGGGGCTGGAAGGCTTCCATGCCGCAAGACTAATACTTCATTCCATCATCAGCATCAAAGTCCCTATTGTATAATACATCAGTTTCTATCATCGGAAAAGTAGCCAGGATTGTTATCTTACCACGCAATCTCTGATTCTTCATTTCCCTCCTTGTGATGGCGCGGTTTGCCAGCGTGTTTCATGGTGTTGGCGGTTTTCTTCAAAATCCCAACTGGGTATGTACCGAAAGGGTGTTTCTTTTGATCCTTCTTCTGGCCACTCTTCTTGCTCTTCTTGTCAGCCTTTTTGGCTTCATGTCGCGCTATACGCAGTTTCTTATGCAGAATGGATTCCATGACCTGCAGGAGAATAGTAATCTTTTCCACAGAAAGTCCATTTAACTCCATGTCGCCATTTTCCATGAGCTCCAAAGCCTCGTTGATGAGGGCAGCGCTAGCCATGTTGGTTTTGATGTCGATAGTGACGCTTTGAGTGGGTGTTATGGGTGTGGTACATCTGCGTGCTGGATGATGAAGGAGTTATGAATGTTCAAGGACAGAAAAATGCAAGTTTATATACCCAACATCTTTCACAGGAAAAGTGAATCATTATCAATTAGGCGCATGTGGGTTACTCTATCTCTAAAGTCACCGCGTCTCATGGATCCATTCAAGTACGGTAGACAAAGCCATTTGCAAGTGACCTTTCCCTTGTTGAATTCGTTCGCGTTGAGGCGAAAGCATCTTCAATGTTTGTTTGGGCTCTAGCATTAAATGCCTGGCAGAGTTACTAGGTCTTTTGTTGGGTTGTGGGTAGTTTCATTATGTCACATTCTTTGTTTCTTGGTCCTCATCATACAGTCACTCTCGCTTCATGTTCTTTCACTCCAAGTGAAGACACAAGACCAGTTGGTGATTTTTTCTGATCTTAACACCTCTTTCACAGTAATGGCTCTTTAATATTTACAATAGTGAGCGGTGAAACACTCCCAAAGCCTCCTCCGTTGTCGCCTACAAAGTATTGCGAGTAGACAGTGGCTGATATCTCTCTCTGACACGCCATATACTTTATCCACAGCCGGCTTCAAGCCTTCATCAAGTTATTCAAGATGGACCCCAGATCTCATCTGCAGCTCACCTCCTGGCACTGTCTTGTCTTCCAACGTAGTCGTCGCTCCAGCCTCGGGCGCCTCTACCCAGGTCGTCATCAACAACCTAACCGTCTTGAAAGTCCGCACACCGGCAGATGTGTTAGCAAGAAGCGACTCACCAGGGGTCCTGGATCTCTGGGACAAAGCCAGAAGCTCTGTAATCGAGTCCCAAACCCCACCCGTCTTGCGCCTTCGGGTAACGAGAACCGTGTACCACAGCAATAGCAGCGTGGACCAGAAGATGAATGACAGAAAGCCAGTCAAACTAGCTGTTAATTTTTATTGCATAGCCTTCGTAAATAGCCTTCATCTCAAAGCAGGTCGTATTCCAGGCAAGTCGTATTGACTAGTCGATCAAAACCTTCGGCGGTTCATCCTCATCGCTCTTTAGAAAGGTGATGATACCGAAACCGAGGGTTGTCTTACTCGTCACCAAGTTATACTGTCGGCTGGATGATACCTCTACAGTCTGATCCTCAACAGGGTCCTTGAAAAGAGGAGTTGACGACATGACGAGGGCTAGAGCGCAGAAGAGAATGGAATAAAGAGGTGACAATAGCGTCCAGTCTGTTCGTAAAAGGGCAGCGCTTAAATCACATATTGTGGCATCTTCCGGCCCCCAACGCCTCATCAGGCTCTCATTCATTCATTATCCGGGATTGCTGTGATGTGTAGCCCCAAGTGCCAGCCAAGCCGAGTGCCCACCTGATGGTGATAAAGCTAATAAGAGAAGATACAAGCTCTATATATATTTCAGCTGAAAGTACGGCAATCGCCCTACGACCTATGACCTATATGGGTCCAGCCTTATTCTAAGGGTTGTCGTGCTGTGCGGCTGAGCCTGGTGATGTTATCCAACACTTGCATTTTCCCCTCGGCTCGGTTAATGCATCGAGTATATGTTAAGAGTTTATCCAACGTGCTCAACCATCAGACTATGTTTTTGGATTATTAAACTAATCAAGACATCTAAATGTTGGGCAAAACTAATAATACACCTTATTTGGTTTAATTCAGGTACGTCTAAACTCGTGTGTTGCGAAGTTCTCCCACTTCAGCATTCCAACCATCTACTCACCCAACATTGTCTATTGTATGTCTATTAGATATAATTTCGTGTATTATCACGGTCGTCATTCAATTAGACCCCTACGCCAGTTATGCTTGAAATCAACCCGCCAATGTCTAATAACATTCAAGTACACGATCTCACACCGAGCCCCGCTGGCCGGCACGTCATATGCTTCCAGAGTCCTCTACCGTTCTGATGGGTATGTTGCCATCAATGCCTGGCATAAAAGCTCGGTATGACGGAGCGAGTGACCAGTTACGCAAGTCTCTTATTGCTGCCTAACAAGTCGGTTAGAGACAGCATATCAATAGACAGTTGGGGTAGCTTACCTCGGCTTCTGGGGTCAGTCGTTTCCGTTTCGTAGTCTCGTCAATACAAAGTGCATCTTCGATCGTTCCAGGCCAGTGGACTTTCACACCCGAGGTGCATGCCGCAAGCCACTGCAAATCACCGTGTTGCATTTCCGGATGCTGTATATAGTAGTCTCGGAAGTAGGGCCACGATATACAGTCGAGCATGTCTATGTGTGGGACGAAGACTTGCAACTCAGTTGGCCGGATCCACTCAGGCATATCCTGGGTATGTGTTAGCTGATAATTTCAATACTTGATAACCAAGCTTTTGAATACCATAGGTATTGGAAAAAGGTCAAGCCACTCACGGCATAAGTTTCCGGAGTCGGATTCATCTGCCACCGCATCACAATCCAAACAACCCAGACAGCAGCCATCGAAGTGAACGAATAGTCTTGCCTTCGACAACTGTAGATGAATCGAACGGCCCATTTGCTGATCATGGACGCAATCTCATACTCCTTCTCATCAAACAAAGCTGCCACAGACGGAAATGTCCCCGTGAGGTGGTCGGGCTTTGTACCCTCAGCAATCAACTGCCGAGCCTCCTTGAGCGTATCCGCCCAAGCCTTTGTGACCGAGTCGACGCCGAGGCCGTCGTTTGCCGTCATCATAGACCAGTTGTGCTGGGCATAGTAGTTCTGAAGCTGGCCTTGTTGGGCAACGGCGGGATAGTGGTTCGCCTTGATACCACTCGAGAAGGGCAGGTTGCCAAAGTGGTACGAGAAGTGGTTGTGGGAATAAGAACCGAGGTCAACAGGATTTCCGTCGACATCAAAAGCTGTGCCCTCGATCCATTCTGTTCTATCAAACAGTGTCTCAATGAACTTGTTTTTGGCATTGTGGTTTTCACCGACGAGCCTGGGAATGTTTAGCAAATATCAAACTTGTCAAGGGATATGAATGAGCTGAAGTTGAAGGAAAGTATGAAAATTTCGGGATTCGGGACAGTCGACTTCATCAATAGCAGTATAAGTCTCTGCTGGTTTGTCAAGAGAAAGGGGTAAAGGAGACATGATGGTGTTTGACATGGATTGCTTGTTGCAGTTGAAATTTCCTATCCATGGACGGCTTCTGGGCATTCTAGGTACTCTTGGGTATCTTAAGACGACAATTGATTTGTAGAATACTGACTCGCCTTTTAGAAACAATGACAGCATTGGACTTTGACTCTATATAGGAAACGATGGACTCAACCGGTTCACCTATCCTGACCCAAGACATGACCTCTGCAGCTTGGGCGTCGGTCCCCGTACGCATAGCCGCCAGGATAGTCTCGAGCTGATGCAGCCTCGACTTCTGCTGGTTAAAGGCATGAGTAAGACGATTCAGCCTCTCGCCTGACAAGGTCTTTGTGTCGTAGGTGCAGACGTTGCTGCTGAACTGACATCGCGCGCAAGGCTGCTTGCCATCGCACTTTGTCTTTGTCTTGCGACACTGGACGCAGGCATGATTGGTCGAGGGCTTGCGAGTAGCCGAAGACGCAGTCCGAGAGGCCTTGGGACGCGAAGCTGCAGCTGCAGCCTCAGAGGAGCGGCGTGGTGGTGACTTTGGCGAGGACGAGTGGTCGTGTCTCGAGGGAGCAGGGGCGAGATTGGGCAGCTTGCTACTCTGCATAGGCATGGCTCTGCTTGGCTTAGCTTAGCCCCAGGCCCCTAGCATTGACGATGACGTTGTTGACTACTGTTCCGCTTATTGCAACCAATATCAGGCAGCGCATTGTTCGTCGCGTCGGGCAAGTTGTCGCGTCTGAAGGGATTCGAAGGGTCGTGGCTCGATAAGCAGCAGGCTCTATCACTATCACTATCACTGCGGGGTGTGTCAGGTGACCTCGCGTTCCGTGTTGAGTTTTTGAATTCCCGGCCGTTGGTTATCTCCGCTGAGACAGACGGGTGAGATGATAGTTGGCATGACTGTGTCTAGGTGCTTCATATTGGGGGAGAATGCATTGTTGGTTCAACTTGACAGCGAGGCTGGCCGCAGTGGTTCGCCTCAGTCGATTGGAGACTGCTAAAAGATCGGCACTTTGACAGCTTCCCAGTGGTAGTCGTGCCTTGACTTGACCAGCCAGCCATGTTAGCTACATGTTCTAATTTGCAGTAGATTCTCAATTCGCAATGGCATACTTATGCATTAAAGATGTCTTTTGTGGATCAATTAAAGTATGACAACACCATCCACACCAATCAAGGCAATGACTGCAACTGGCTCTATTTCTTAGGGGTCTTACTGCTGGAGTAAAATGGATTCGACCCTGATCGCAGTACCTTTGCCAAACGGTCAGAACTAACTAGCTAAATTGAGTCTTGGGAAGCTCTGAATATCCACCAGCTCTGGCGTGGCAATTGCATGTAAGCAGCCTTTTTCTCATCTCTGATGAGTACATACAAAAGCATGAAGCCGCATCTGCAAACCCTGATACCAGAATTACGTCGTGTGTAAGCCGCCAAGGTCAAATGCTCCTCTCTGCGTCTCACAAACTCATACTGTAGCATCAATTGCGCCAAGACTAGAAAGATGAACGTTACACGCCCCTTTGACGACGACAGCTTCAATTCACCACTCAAGACGTTTTGCCCCCCAGTACCCAAGATCTCGGAACCGCCTCAGAGATTGGTTCAGGGCAAGGCGAGAGAATCGTGACATCATAGACGGGGGGTTGATCCTGACAGCTTAAACCCGAAGCTTCGGCACGCTTCAAAACAGGTTATTCCTTATTCCAAAAATTTCCCTTTTAATCTTTTGTTTCTTCCCCGGAGTGGATCTCGTGGGAAAACGTGTTTTAGTCAAAATGCCTGCATCGTTGATTATGTCTGCGTGACGTCGTTGGGGGCAAAGACTCCTGGATTTCTGGACCCCACGACAAGCATGGCCAACCAAACAAGGCGGAGAGGTTTTTAAACTTGACTTGAGTCCTTGTGCTTCCAAGCCTTACCTTCAGGTTCACCAACGACTATCATCGCGATGCTCTCTGTAAGTCCTGTAGATCATCCCAAGATAAAGTTCCATCTGCGGCAGAGAAAACCCGCCCGGCCGCCGGCGGTTCCGTTACCTTCTTCAACGGTTCTGCAAGCTCCCGCGCACTTAACCAAGAGTCTTTTGTCTTCCCCAGAATTCTAGTACCGTGCGATTAAGTGAGGAGTCGCAAGAAAATTCATCGTGGTCCGAGAGTCGAAGATTTTTTCATCCCGGACGGGGCGCCGGGTAACGGAAGCCCGCCTCGACCATGCCGGGCCGAAGCCGGAGCGGGGGTCACTCGGGGCTTGGCATCGCGGGGGTCCCCTTGGCTGCATAGAGCCATGGCATAGGATTTTATGATGTCTTGAATAATGACGAGAGCTGATTAAAGGGTCGGTCAGAGTCAGCAAGTTACATCAGCTGCTACAATCAAAAAGATCTATATGTAACAATAGCGGTGTCGAGCTTCTAGTCAGCAATCTTGACGTGTTCTGGTCGCTCGTGGCTGACGAGAGCGACAAGGCTAGAAGGGGGTGTTGGAAAGGAAAATGATTCGAAAGCGCACACTGTGAGCACAACCAAAGAGACGGTGACCGATGACTGACTCAATAGGGCTTGTTCAGTGGCGGCCACGTCTCGAGGAGAAGAAAAAAATCTATTCCCCTTGAATGGGAATGAGTCAAGCCCAGGCGAGCGGGTGGCTTAAAACTTTGACAAGCAGCTTTAGCTACGCCTACCAACTAGAGCCGTTCCGTATTCTCGAGGCTGATGCCAGGTTGACGGTGAAGGTGGCTCGGATTTGAAAAAGAGTTTCGATAAACTTGCCAATAGACTTGGAGACAAGCTCCAACGGCTGTCGGTCGAGGCTCTTCGATACAGGGAGGTAGAAATGTTCTAGGACCGTCTGTGTCTCTTCTGTTCACTAATAGAACCCCAAGAAGCGGGCGCCTCAGGCCCGGTTCTCCGGAAGAGAGGAATCGCGGCTCCGTGATTTCGGTAAAGTGCAGAAGCTCGACAGGGGTCCATGCCGAGCCCTGCAAGCGGACGGTGACCCCAGATTCCCCTTTACAGAAACAATATCGAGGCCTCGGCTTCGTTCTGGCTCGCTCCGAGAGCCATCAAAAAAGGATAACGTCTCGTCCTCCGAACAAAATCGCGATGATGAAAGACTCTCCTCATGCGATTGCATTCGCCGTTTCAGCCCTTGGTCCACGTGGCGCGAAGCTCTGTTACTTGATGCCCCTTTTGTCCATGGCATTTCTCCGCGTCTTGATTCGGGGTTCCCATTCAATAGGTAGACAACATGTGACGACGGCGCGAAACCCCCAGTTTACCCCCGCCTCCTCTTGTTAGAATCCAGCAAGATGCGGCACATGCGCTTGTCAAATCATGGGGTTTGACGAGCTAGCCGTGCTCCTGTCTCAGATAATCTTGACTCCAAACTGCAGGTGATCTATCCGAGGCTCAAGTCGCTACGACATGATGTGCTCGTCCAAGTCCTAGCCCTTTTACTGTGTTGCAGCAAGTATACGGTTCATAGCGAGCGTTTTGTCCTCCCCATCTCAGGGCTGAAAATCAGGGTCCAGAGCTCAACACAACACAACGATGCGCGCTTGCGGCGCAAGGTGCATTTCTCTACACAGCCCAGGCGGACTGTACTCAAGGCAGCCGTCGCGTTCCATCGTCAGCAGTTGCGGCGTCAGCAGATGAAACCCCAACGACACTGCATGTAATGTAATGGTTGTCTTCCTATCTCCAAACCATGTGGTCTTTTGCGCATCTCATCTTCGCGCGGGGGGGGGGGGGAAACGATGGTTTGCATCTGACAGCTCGCTCAAATAGGCAGTCTGATATGATATTCTCTGCGCACACTCCCCTTCTCGTGGTCCCCCTGTCAGAGCCGCCGCGAATGCCTGCTCCCCCGCAATCAGGCCCCATCGCGAATGCGTCGCTGCGTGGTGTTTGTTGGCTCCAGTTTGGCCTCGACAGGTGGCGGCGGACCCCGAGCATGAAATTCTCTCCAATATCGAGCCAAAGAGTCGGGGCAGATCAGAGCCGCCAAGGGTATTTTTGTGCGCGCTGCCTTGTTGTCCTTGGGGTGAGGCCTGCATTACAGCCTGTCCTGCCTTCTTATTCGCCGATAAGGATACGCAAGGCGGTAATAGTCGAGTCGCTCACCGTAGGCGGGCTGGCTGAGATGTAGCCAACTGCAACCATTCTCAACCATCGAGACGACACGAATAACATGGTTTTGTGTATACACAGTGTCGCAATCCTCGTCTACGATAGCATCAAAGAGTTGACAGAAGGGGGGGATATCGGTCCAGACCTTGAAAGTAAGCGAAATGAGCCATCGTATCATCTTCTATTCTGGGGCACGGTCCGAGCTTATGATAACGACAGCGTAGCCTCACTTGATCAACCGCTCGGCCGGTGCGCAAATCCGTGGGCCGTGGGAGACCTGAGGTGATGATTATCTTCATAACCCTAAGTGCCTAGTTTCATACTAATGTAGGTTAAAGAATGGGATATTTGCGACTATGATTTTTTAAAATTATAGACAACCAGTCGGTATAAAAAAACTAATTCCGTGTGCTTCATCCCCCACCAGCCATGGGCTTCTGTTTGGATCGCGAAGGATCCGATCAGTTCACCGAGGCGGATACACGGCCCACTCCAGGTTCTTGGACCAAGACATATCATGAGAAAAAGTCTGAGAGCACTTTTGCAGTAATTGCGACTTGACACCGAGAAATGCCAGCAATCGAGTCAAGACATTAAATACAGTTTCCTCATTAGGTAAAAGCTGCCAAGCCGGATCGCCCAACAAGCGGCCCTTTTCTGTCTCACTCAAGTTGAGAAGCAACTTCGTATTGGAGCAGACCGTATTTTCCGCCGTCGACGTAAACAAACACAACACAACACGTATTCAAATTACTACTGTGGTTCGGCCGAAAAGAAAGTGAAATGTAATTACTCGAGTAGGCAACTGATCCTCTCCCTTCTGAATAAGTAGCAAAGAAAAAAACTCAGCATCCTACTGTTCGGTTGTCCACTCACATACAAGACCGTCCATCCATCAAGGGGCGGGTTCAACACCCCAACCCGACCCTCAAAGTTTTTGGACTTGTGTGCGCGCGAATAAGACTCAACAATAACAACAAAATTCCCTCAGGATTTTCTAGTCTGAGTCGTAGTTTGCAAACAAGATACACACAGAGCCCGATGTTCGGCGGCGTATGCAACACAAGAATAAGAGCTATAGTCGGTGAATCCGAAATACCTTACTCAACTCTACCTTACCTACTCACAGTCAGCAATTCTACAACAAGGAATGCCAGGACCTAGGGCATCTTTATCCAGGCCCTCGCTCATCCCCGCAAAAAGCTACATCGGGATGGATCCAGCATGGCCTGGCCTGGCCTTGTCGTGTCAAAAAAGAAAAAAGGAGCCTAGCCTTTACTGTATTTCATTTAGAGCTTGAATCAGGGACGAGATTCCGGTCCTTGGCTAGATGAACCCCCTGTATTCACCGTGCGCGGAACAAACTGCCCCGGGACGGGATGCCTTGTTGGGTACGCAAGCCACGTCCCCCAATTGCCACTGTAAAATTACCCATGACCCTTCCATTTACCTGTACTGTAGATACTGTGCCGCTGAGGCTCAGAGAGGGCACAGTGCGGCTCAGCTCCCCCACGCCCCCTTGGCAGTTGCCAATCCCCCCCCTTGAACAAGCCCACCCCGCTTCACCTGAGGCTCCACCCCTTCCCTCACCACCCACAGCCTCTGCCGCTAGGGATCTCCATCAGCC
>JABFFF010000674.1:0-17694 GCA_013623665.1 Fusarium sublunatum | reverse complement strand
GGCGGGCTCCAGACCCGGAGGGCGATCTCGAGGGGCATAGAGGCCCAGAAGAGGGAATCGATGAGGGAGGGCTCTCGGGGGAGTGAGTGCCGAAAGACCACCAGGACACGGTGGGGATGGTGAAGGCGAGGTATCTGGCAAAAGCTGTTGGATATTCTCCGTACCTATGTTTCGGTGAATGCAGCGGATGACGGCGTCTGTACTACATATCGGCGCAGTGAGACGGTGGTGGCTAAAATAGAAAGAAAAGAAGCAAAACAGACTCCAAGAAAATCGATATTCATATTGTATAACACATGATGTGAAGAAGGAGCCATTGAATGTCGAACAGACTATAGCTGGCAAGAGGCGTTGCACAGGTAACGGAATACTTAGACCATGGTGGCTAGGCATCTACCCATGGCTCCTAAGTACTGTGCGTAGGTATCAACTACTAAGATATCTGAAGTAAGTACCTTGTTATATGAGGAGGGAATGCGAATTTGCCTTGGCAACTGCCAGGACCGGACGGAGGGGAGGCGGTTGTGAATGGCTTCATGCAGAGTCTACAGGCGAGAATGTATCGAGCAAGCCTCCTGTTGTGCCAGTCAATGCGCTCAATGTAAAGATCTGAGGAACAAAAACATACTTGGAGCAGAATCAACTCACAATATCCCGCCGAGCTCATGTCCCATTTACAAGAGTAGTGACACTCATTGGTATACAATGAGTAGTATTATATATAGCCCTACTACTTTCCTTGCGTAGCGTAAGCATCATCTTCACTTCCTCCCATAAGGATCCTTGAAGAAAACGACTTGGACAGTCATGTCATCCCTCACATTCCGACTCATCGGTGCATATGTCGTCAACGCTCCCAAAAACAACCCCCTCCTCGACCCTCCCAGCGCATTCTTGACCAAGCACACGGCCGCACTATCCAGATCCTCAATCGCAAAGTGCTCTGGCGTAGCTTGCCACCCATCTTCCAGCTTGCCCGTGTACTTTGTCTCCTGGAACGGCTCAGGCTTACCACTCTTCTTAGCGGCCAGCCAACGCGACACACATGCTACGGCGTGCTCATTGCTGATCATATCCCAAAGCCCATCCGAGGCAAGAATTACAAAGTCCTCGGTCTGGATCTTGCGTGTTGTTACTTCTGGGCGGGCTGTCATGTACGGCGGTGTCTTTGCCTTGGGTCGGGGTCGAGTGCCGTAGAAGTCTTCCTGTGTTGTGCGGATAAGTTCTTCAGACCATTTCCAGCGATGGTCGCCGAATGCTCTCGTGATGGCCATTCCAAAAAGTCGACCGGACTCAGGGTTGATCATGTCCTTGAGTTCACCTGGATGTTCCTTCTCAAGTCGCTCTACCTCGTCTAAGTTGAATCCCGTCTGGTCCTTGCTGAGAACATCGGCCTTGTATTGGTTTTCATCAGAAGACCACTCGCCACGGACAGCACGCGAGTCACCGGCGACAGCAGTTCGTAGAGTGGAAGCGCTAGGCTCGTAGATGGACAGAAGAGCGCAGGAACCGGCTATGGCGGGCGCAACAGCAGAAATGACAGCGGCTGAGCCTGGATCTTGGCCTGATCTGACTGCTTTTTCTGCGTCGCTAAAGATGCGATCATCGAGACGAACAAAAGCCTTCTTGATTGCGTCGTCGACCAGCTCATCAGAGGTCGTAGGCGTGAGGCTTGCGAGAGCACCTGATACATACGGTACGAGAGTGTCCCTCAATACCCGTGACGTTGCCCAACCTCTTGCGTAGATATTAGCAACCGATAAGCCTAGCATTTTTGACTCACTTACGCATGTCCATCGTAGACTCCAGAGTACAGAGTGCTGGCACCTCCAACGCCCTTTGCTACCTTCAAGTCGTAATTGTCTTCGATGGGGTTATTGCTCGACACACGAACAACATCCACTCGTCCTTTTACTCCAGCGTTTCCCTCAAAGACAAAGGTGTGAATATCTTCACGCAGCTTGGCGTTTGCGTCGTCAAGACTCAGCGGCTTGACCGGAGATTCGACACGGATCTGCTCCTCTGAAGCGACATCTTTCAAGCTGGGGACGCTAAGTGTCGGGATTTCTGTAGAATTCTTGCTGTTGAGGAGATACACTCCGGACCCAACGCCGATGGCGGCTGCTGATGACCATACGTAGCGTGCGCTGCTGGACGTCGATGTTTGGGTAGACGAGAAGCGCACCTGCGCTGGCACTCGCTTGAGTGAGGGAACTGAGGCTCTTAGTGTCGTTGCGGGTATGCGAAACATGATTTAGAACTTTGGTAGTGGTTTGAGTTGATATTGGCAAGATACAAGAGAGAGGAAGCTTAAATAGTACAGGTGGCACGACAACTTGACCATGGTTGTTGGATAAGTTGGCAAGGGTCGGGAGTGAGGGGATTCCGAAAATAGAAGCAGACAAATATGTCAAACAGATTAGCGAGATCATGACCTTGATTGTAGTGTTTCAGCTGCAATGATTGTTGTATACTGTGGTCCCGGCAGCCGATGCCGTTGCTGTTTGACGACGCCTGGACGGTGGATGCTTACCCTGGACTATATGGGATACATTATAACTTCATTCGATCACTAACAGGCGTAGTACTTCAACACCAACGTTAATATTGTCAACAAAGAACCACAAGGTATTCATTGCCCAGACCCATATGACACTATATATACAACGCCAGACCAAAGCATGCATGCAATTTTCAACCGTCTAATCCCATTCAGCTGTTGGCAATCTCTTCCTCCTCATCTTCCCACTCGCCATCCTCTTCCATCTTCTCATTGACCTGATACTCGGCATCACCCGCCAAACCTTCGCTATCAAACTCATCCACATCCATATCACTATCGTACTCAAACTCGTCTTCATCTTCTTCGCCGCCCTTACCACCGTTCTTGTCTTTGGCAGCCTTCTTGCGTTCAACGTTGGCTTTTTGCTCCTTCTTGCGAGCTTCCTTCTCCTGTCGTCGCTTCTCCCATCGCTTCTCAAGCTCCTTGATCTCCTCCTTGCTCTTGTGAACATACTCGTGCCACATGACCTTGCCAGACGCAAGACCCTCCTCGACCTTGGTCAAGCGGAGGCGCATTCGGGGACCAAGCTCGACTAGCTTCACGGCGCGGCGCTCCACGTTCTCCTCTTCCACCTCAGGCTCGGCATCGTTCTGGGCTGCTGCTTGTCTAGCCTTGGCGGACAAGACTTTTCGAGTTGTAGAGTCTAGGACCTCAACCTCGGCATCTGTGTCCACCTCACTGCCACTAGTCGCATCTGTCATGTATCCATCACCGTTTTCGCCTCCGATCAAGAAATCTGCCACATCCTCAAGCTTTCCTAAGTTGGGCATCTTGCCCTTTCGGTTCGTCTTTGAGGTCACAAACTGCTCGGCAGCGTTCAATCTCCGTAGAGGTTTGGATACTGTGGTCGACTTTGTTGTAATAGCATAGTGGCGGAAGTTGAGGATAAATGTGCCATCGTCTTCCTCTGATTGCTCGCGGTTCAGCAGCAAGACTCGTCGAATCGACTTGAGCGGTGTGGCTTGGGGGTTGATAGGAGGGAAGAGGGATTGGAACATGGTCGTGGCAAGCGATTCGAGGTGTCTGGGAACTTTTGACTTGTTATCCGAGTCGGGGCGGGTAAAGTTGTTCATGACGAGCTGCAACGTGGTTAGCAAAGATGTATCCATCAATTGACTATGCTTCTTACCAGAGGGGGAGTGATAAACTCCTTGCCGCCGCCCTTAGGATGCCTCTGAGCTCGTTGAACATCTTTGCATAGCGAATATTTCTCGACGCGAAAGTTCAATGTCGGTCCTCGAGGCGTCAAAGCCATTCGCAGGTTGGTGTTGCCGCTCTCTGACCGCGAAAACAGCATCAAATGAGTGACACCCAAAGGACCGCACATTACAGCGTAGTCCTTGAGTCTGTTTCCACGTCGCTCCTTCAATCGACTCGCAGTACCGGGCTCCATGACCTTTCGCACATCGGCCGCAAGCTGGCTAACGCTGGAACCGACTTCGCCAGCGCCAATTCGGATAACCATGCTCTTGGGGTCCTTTGCTGAGGCATGGCCGGCAGAGTCCACCTCGGGGTTGCTTGCGCCCAAATGGGTTCTCTTCTTTGTTCGTTTGCGCGCCATTTTGAAGCTTGAATCTGAAGTATCGTCAAAAGTTGCTTGAAGCTGCCAGTCGCAAATCGCAGGACGAAAGAAAAAAAGTTTGGCGGGGACTCAGATAAGACTAGCGCACGTGCGATAAGGGTCCCCACTTTAACTTTCTGAAGAAGTCTTGATAAAGACGGTCTTTTTGAGAAAGTCTGAACTCCAACATCGCACACAATTTGCCCAACATGAATAGCGCAAAACGAAGAAAGGTTGCGCAGGATGCGCCCAGGAAGAAGAAGAAGCAGCAGAAGCCAGAGGCTGAAGAAGTGCCCCCTCAGCCTGAGTCAGAGTCTTCCAACGACGAGGAATCAGAGGAAGAGTCGGCTACTCTAGAGGAGCCTTCAGCTGAGGAGACAGCTGCTGATGCTCCCAAAAAGACCTTCAAGGATCTGGTATGTCTACTGGTCCTCTCGAAGTCAATCTAGCTAACCATATACAAGGGAATTGTCGACTCTCTATGCGAAGCCTGCGAAGCTCTCAACTACAAGTACCCCACGCCCATTCAAGAAAAGTCCATCCCCGTCGCTCTCGAAGGCCGCGACATCATTGGTCTCGCAGAGACAGGTAGCGGAAAGACAGCTGCTTTTGCTCTTCCCGTTCTCCAAGCCCTTCTCGACAAGCCTCAACCACTGTTCGGTCTCGTCCTCGCCCCTACTCGTGAACTGGCCACCCAGATCGGTCAAGCTTTCGAGGCTCTTGGATCGCTCATCTCGCTACGATGCGCTGTGATTGTGGGAGGTCTGGATATGGTTCCCCAGGCTATTGCGCTCGGAAAGAAGCCCCATATCATTGTTGCGACACCAGGTCGTCTGGTGGACCACCTCGAGAAGACCAAGGGCTTTTCGCTGCGCACGCTCAAGTATCTGATCATGGACGAGGCTGATCGTTTGCTCGACATGGATTTCGGACCGAGTATTGACAAGATTCTAAAGTTTATCCCTCGCGAGCGACGCACATACCTTTTCTCAGCCACTATCAGCTCCAAGATTGAAAGCCTGCAGCGTGCCAGTTTGAGGGATCCCGTACGCGTCAGCATCAGTTCCAACAAGTACCAGACCGTCTCTACTCTGCTTCAACACTATGTGTTTATCCCTCACGCTCAGAAGGATCTCTACCTTATCTACATGATCAACGAGCATGCTGGACAGTCTACTATTGTCTTCACACGAACCGTATGGGAGACGCAACGTATTTCCATCTTGCTGAGGGCACTTGGCTTCGGCGCAATTCCTCTGCACGGCCAGCTCTCTCAGTCATCTCGTCTCGGCGCTCTCAATAAGTTTCGCGCCGGCTCCCGCGACATTCTCGTTGCCACCGATGTCGCGGCCCGTGGACTGGATATCCCCAGTGTTGACGTCGTTCTCAACTATGACTTGCCTCAGGACTCAAAGACATATGTCCACCGAGTCGGACGAACTGCCCGTGCCGGAAAGTCCGGCGTGGCCATTAGCCTGGTGACACAATACGACCTCGAGATCTACCTGCGCATCGAGGCGGCGCTCGGCAAGAAGCTTGGAGAGTACCCGACCGAGAAGGACGAGGTGTTCACGTTCCAGCCTCGTGTGGAGGAGGCGCAGCGACATGCTAGGGTCGAGATGAAGTCTTTCACTGAGGAGAGAGGCAAGAAGGGCAGCACACTGAAGGGTGGCCGTGGTAAGAAGGGTGGTAAGCGGAGGAGGGACGACATGGACCGAGAGGAGGGTTAAGTTATGTTGAGGTTATGATAATCCGGCGTTGCTTGGGCTGGGCAAAAGTGTTCATATTGGAGGATTCTTCAATATTTGTTTCAGTGTTTATATGATGCTTCTATGATACTTTCCTAGTACCTAGTTATGAATGGCCATGCAACCAAGTCGAGTCTATACGACAGTTACGTTGGTCATGCTGACTCTCATTTACACAATAACCAAGTTAATAAAACAAGCTCCATTATCACCAAAAAGGCATCGCGTGTTCCTTCAGCTCTAGCAGCCAAGCCAAGTGTGAAACACCCGCCGTCCCAGCACAGCGGCCGCCTTACGCAGGGATCTCGAAGATCTCTATAGTTTCAGCTGTCAAGCTTTGCCGCGAATGGTTACGCGCTTCTTCAGCTCGTCCGTGATCCTTGTTTCTTGAGAGCGGCCGCTCCCAGAGAATGAGATAAAGGGGATGAGTTTATTGTGCCTTTCGTATAGCAGGTTTGGCGTTCCTTGGCTTTGGGAGTGAGATATATAATAGTTGATTGAAGATGATAAGAGGCTTGAGAGATAATCACTTCGTTTCTCGACTCAATTGTTTATAGGTGTATAGATTGCACCGTCCTTTCATTCTTTGATACAAAGTACCACACTCATTTGAATATTCTCATCATGTATACTTCAACTCTTCTTTTGACTCTCGCAGTCTCTGCAAACGCCCACATTGCTTCTTGGAATAAGGGCATGTACTGCAAAGTAACTGGCCTCAGCTACCCTAACTTCACCACCAACTAACGCTCCCAGGGCGGCAATGACTCCTCATTCGACAGTCCCAACACCAACCTCGTCGTCGACCCTCTATACAACCTTCCCAAGTCTCAATGGTGGATGCAAGCCGACCGCGGCTGCGACCTCGTCCCTCCTCCCGAGGGTGAATTCCTTGAACTTCCAGCCGGAAAGTCCTTCATGACTGAACTGGCCAACAACCGCGCCTTCACTACACTGTCCTACAAGGGCGAGTTGACCACTGAATGGCAGGACGGCAAGAACCGCTCTATGCCATGGAGAGGTCCTGAGAGCGGTGGATGTCTCATGGATGCTGGTGATGGTTCTGGTGGAGAGTTGCATACAAAGAACATTGAGTCGACAGGCGGAACGGCCTGGGCCATTTCATACGAGAGTGATATCAGCAAGGTCACCATGGATAACCTCGTTGTCTTTTCCGTGCGATACTAGTACGATCCCCTCCCAAGCCTTCTATCTCGGGCCCAAAACTGACTCACTGCAGCTCCCCTTTCTTCCGCGAGACTTGGTACGACGTCCCAGCCGATTTGCCCGCCTGCCCTGAGGAGGGCTGCTACTGCGCATGGCTCTGGATTCCAGATGGCTGTAAGTCCACCCCCAATCCTCAAGAAACAGCGCATCTGACATTCTCAAAGGCGGCCAGCCAAATATGTACATGCAAAACCATCGCTGCAGAGTCACGGGAAGCACATCTACCAAGAAGCTCGGCAAGCCCAAGCCACCCGTCTACTGCGGTGATAACTTTACCAAGTGTGTCCCTGGCCCTAAACAGATGATGGCCTGGAACCGTGAGTTTACTCCGTCAAACACGTGTTATAGTTACGGGTTCTAACATCGTGCAGAGGCCGAAGGCAACAACGTGAAGGCTCCTGAGGGTAAGACACCTACTTACAACCAGCGGATGGGCTTCATGGATGGAGCTCAGGACGACATCTTTGCCGATAAATAGACAGGATGCTATGAGACAGTTATTCTAACATGCTAGTATTCTGCGCATATGCCCTTCCGGAAAAGGCTGCTTTTAAATTTTTATTGGTCTTGATAAGTCTAATTCATTCCAAGTAGAATTTCGAATATATTTATATCGTAACTAAAGGCATCCCATTGGGGGGGAAACGTACGGCAAGCTATTAAAGACAATTAGGAAATATTCACTTGATTTGTAAATCTTCTGCTGTTACAATATCGTCTCAATCCCCATCTATCCCTAAACCCTCCCTAGAAACGCCAATTCGCTTAACAAACAAAACCCATGACCAGACTTCAGCTCTTAATCTAGCGCAACCCATACAGACGATGCCGGCCGGTCTGGGTCATCCTGAGCTTCCTCGTCGTCATCGAGCGACCTCGTATCCTCATTACCCAGCGTCTCATCGCCTTCTCGAGTATCATCGTGCTCTTCTTCAGCAACCTCCTCGGCCTCATCGGCCTCCTCCTCGCCCTCACTCTCTTCAGCCTCGTCGTCTCCCTCGCTTTCACTATCAGCGTCTTCTCCGCTCGACTCGTCTGAATGTCGTCCCAGGTTAGGGAACAGGAGCCCAGGAGGCATTTCCTCGTCATAACCTTCTGGTACATCGCTAAGATCACTCTCGTCATCAGCCGAGTCGTGTATACTGCCTGGTACACTTTCGGCTTTCTCCTCATCACCGTGTTCTTCAGCATCGTGTTCCTCCGCACCGTCGTCGTGATCTTCATCATGCTCATCTCCGGCATCCTTCATATCCACGTCGACGTCCTCGCCAGCTTCACGCTGAATCTGCGCATCAGCCGCTTCGTCGTCACTTGCAGCGTCACTCGCAGCTGGATTAGGCGTGTTGCTGCCACGCTTGCCGCTTGAGACGCTGCCCACTCGACTTTTACTTGACTTGGGTGCCTCCAGCGCTCGAATCACCGCTTGTTCAGCCTTCCGCAGAACATCAGGGCGCCTGACTCCTGCTCTTCTGGCACGCGGCGCAGCTTCTTGCTTCTCTGTCTCCATGGGGGTTGCTGTACCTGTAATACTCTCCTGCCCATTTGGAGCATTGAGAATACTGGCAAGAGAGCTGCTGGCTTTCGTTTCCGCCTGCGCGGCTTCAAGTTGGGCTGCAACCTCCTTAGCATGATGCCGCTCCTCCACAACCTTGCTAGGCTCAGGACCTGGCAGAGTCTTAGCTATTTCAGAATAGATCCTAGAGTAGCAGTCGTTGAGAAGGTCATCGATTGGCGCTACCTTCATCAGGTTAGCATTGAGTTTCTTCAACTCGAT
Organism: Fusarium sublunatum; assembly: GCA_013623665.1. Lineage (NCBI taxonomy): Eukaryota > Fungi > Ascomycota > Sordariomycetes > Hypocreales > Nectriaceae > Fusarium > Fusarium sublunatum. The sequence continues at coordinate 8,821 of JABFFF010000674.1, read as the reverse complement.
CGCTTCCTTCATGCAGTTGAACAGTGGAACCTCGGCGCCATCACTTGCAGCCCATTCTGTGATTCTCTCGCTCACGACCTCAAACTCCTCACTCGACAATGATTTGAACGCATCGTCAATAACTGGTGAGACATGGTAGCCCTGCCGCAGCAGCTTCAGATAGGCCATACAGCATGATTGCCATAGGTCCGTAAAGTGGTAAAAGTCGGCTCCCTTCTTGCGCAGGCGTCTCAGCAGCTGTTCCAAGTTATTACGATCATTCATAATGACCAAGAGCTTGGTCATGAAGCGCACGTATTGTTCTGTGTAAACGTGATGTCGACCAGGCCGCTCCGCATCGCACTTCCAGACGTTCATGACCATGGTCTTTGTGACCATGCTGTCCCTCAAAATGCCAAATGCCGCCTTCGCCTCCACCAGTCTGTCGCTCTCACTATTGCCTTCGTCGAACAGGATTCTAGCGTGCCTCATGATAATACGGTGTTGCCAGTTAGACTTATCCTTATCCCTCAGCTTAGACAGGTTGCGAATGATGTATTCCTCCCAGTCTTCGGGCTCTGAGAAGGAAGCGAAGAGATCGTCAGGATTGACAACCAAGCCGAGTGGCTGATCAGACAGAATTGCAGCAGCCTCAACAGACAGCAAGTCTCCTCGCATCACCAGCTTATGCAGGATCGATACAATCTTGTAGTGCGGTTCGAAGATAGGGTCACTGTTTCTGCCCCTTCGAGCATTGTGTGCAACCTTTACTGCCTTCTTCAGAGTATCGATCAGCATCTCCATACTAATCTTTGATTTCAGATCCTTGACATCAAGCTGATCATCCGGAGTCTGATACATTTTCCAATAGCATTTGGCGAGCATATAAGGATTTCTGTTCATCGTTAGCTTCAACATATCACTCATGATAGCGCGCATCACTTACTTCCAATCGGTGGGCTTTCGCTTCATGGCCATCCTGAACAGCTTGGCGGCAAACTTCCAGACCTTATACTCGTTCATCTGCGAATGTAAAATCCTCTTGAAGGTTCCTGCGCCCATGTCTTCAATAAAGTACCTCTCCTGGTCTGAATGTTGGAAAGGTTCCATGGCAAAAGGCTCCCGGCTTGACGCATACATCCGCATCGCGAATTTGTGATACAGATCATGTAGCGGATCACCATCATGCGTCTCGACTTCCACGTTACGAGAGTGCGAAAGAGCAAGGGTGTAGCAATGGATAGCATTGCGCTGGAATTTGACTAGCTCAGGGCGCTCCTTGTTCATCTTGTCAGCGGTCCAAAGCACCGCCTCGTCCAGCTCATAATCGAAGCACTCTGCCAAACGGAACCAAGCATCCCATCTGTCTGGAGTGAACTGAAGCTGAAGTCGCAGGAAGGTTGCACCGATACGCAAGTCATCAGTTGCACCGGGTGTCTGACGGCGGTTGAGATCAACACCCTTGAACTTTGTCAGAGCCATCATACCAAGCAAGAAGAACCAGCCGTGTGTCGCAAGGACAGTTTCCGGCGTGTTGACAGACACTGCATCTACCGAAACATCCCCAATAAGAGCTCGGTATAGACGCAAAGGGTGAATTGGCTTTTTCAGGTACTCGGTAAAGTTGCGCAGATTATGATACATCTGGGGCGTCGACTTAGTCTGGCCGATGGTTTGCTGCATGTGGTCGATCGTAGTCTTGAGGTCTGATTTGAGAAGATCCTTGATGGGCATACGGTTGGCAAGAATAGTGACTCTTTCCACGAGCTGCATGGTTTGCCGCTTTTCCAGCTTCTCGGGAGGACAAGCATGATCCTGAACCTCCCAGACACCGGCTCCCAATTTCAAGCCGTGCAGGTCATAGAGCACCTGTCCAAGATAATCTTCCCAGTTTTCAATGTTCTTCAACTTAAGAAGTTCAACACGCATCACCTTGAGGAAGATCTTGTTTGATGCCTTGCAGAATTTGCGAATGCCAATGACTTGATGAATAGCCGCGAGGTAATCGGCAAGGTCCTTTTCTGGTCCAATTATGCAGTTATCCTCGTTGATCGCAGCCTTGAACATGGTGTACTGGAGACACCATGCCCGAACCTGCATTTCTTTCAACTTGTTCTTGAGCGACTGGAAAGCAGACTTGGAAGCGGCATTGCCTGCTCGCTCGGTCTTGATTCCAAGGCGAAACTCATCTTCACACAGACTAGCAACGTGCAGTAAGCAATTGACCTTGGCAATAGCGGCCGTGGTGGATTTGATATGGGCATCGTCAATAATCTCGAACGCAGTGCTGTCATTGAGGGCAGAATAGAGTCCTGAGATCAGAAGCTCGTCAAGTGATTTTAGAGTACGCATGAAGAGCAATTTGCGAGACTCTGGTGAAGTTTTGGCATACGTTGCGCCTTCCAGATCAAACACGATCAGTTCGATGCTCTTGAGACAACAAGAGAACTTCTTAGTGGTGTAATTGATAGCATCGTAGGCGTCTCCCAGCCTTGACCACAGGAACAACCTAAGTTCTGTGCTGCTGTTATGGAGAAACTTCCAGAGATCTTGCAGACTTTGACTTGCGCAATCAGAGATCGACTTCTTCTGTTTCTCGCTTGAACTTGCATCGCTTTCCTCATCGGCGGTCTCGGAGTCCGACTCTTGAGTAGGGGCACACACCGAAGACGGGTTGAGAACAGGTTCGAGTGTTTCAATGACATGAACAGGATTGTCCATATCATCCTGGAAGAGGCCAAGGAAAAAGTCCATTGTTGTCAACTTGGAGATTTCTCGATCAGCTGCAGCTGGTGATATCGTCGGCATAACCACATTATTCGGCAATGAAATAGTCGGTACGTTCTCATCTGCCAGATGGTCCCGAAGGGATGTCCACATAAGAAGGATGTGTTCCCGAATGGGCTGTTCAGAATTTGATGATACGAGAACAGAAGCCCACAAGAAGCGTGCTGAAAGGGGGTCGTTCGAAGGACGGTTTAATAACCGAACGTATGCTGAAGCGACATCAAGCCACCGCCCGAGTCGGTATTTGGTGTCCATTCGAGTCGCATAATCCACAACGCTGCTAGGGTTGGTGATGAGCTCGTAGATATCGACATGAAGCTCGAAAAGCATGGGCACAATGTTCTCGAGTTCTGCTAGCCTCTCGGGAGAACCGGCCGCCAGTTCCATTTCATCAGTGACCTTCTGATATAGCGCCGAGTCCACGCGGTTGAGCATCTGAACCACAGATAGCTTCATCTCATCAGACCACTTGGCTGTTGCGTAACTTTGGCTGACAGCTCTGACCCATTCGAATGCGATGTCCTCGGCCGTCATCCATGATCTGCATGCTCCTATCTTTCTGGCAAAAGATCTTAGACCTTGGGTTTCTTTGAATAGAGGCGTTGATGTCTGATCTTGCGAATTTGTCTTCGCATGCTCAAGGAAGGACGACGGCCCGAGACTGGCTTGCTCGTTCTTGTTCAGAAAGGCCCTTGCAACCTCCTCACGAAAGTCAACAATGACACTGCTTAGATCGTTTGCAGCAAGGTTGGTAATCTTTGCAGGGCGGTCTTCAGTAGCACATGAATCAATAAGCTCAGTGATGAACTCAATGGCAGATTTGTCCTCTACGCCCAGGTTCTCAAGAATGCTCTTGGTCATTTGGAAAAGATTTTGATCAGCTCCTTGGTAAGGCTGCAATTGATTAGCAATTAGTGTGCTAGGGTCAGTCATTTCTTCGGCCTGGAGTGTCTCTCGTCGACGAACTCGCTTGCTGCGTTTTTCGGCCGCATTCTCTTCTTCTGCGCCGTCTGGCAGTCCTGCTGCAGATTGTGACCTTTTTCTCGTTGATGAGCCATTACGCTCCTTTTGAACTTGATCCGCAATCTTTTGACTGTCTTCGGTTGCTTCAGATGCCGGCTTTTGTTCAGTGGTCTCTTTCTCGGTACTGTCCTTTTCTGGGGATTTCTCCTCCTCAGTCAGTTTATCAATTGCAACCTCAATTTCCGAACGGGCAGTTTCGACTTCGTTTGGCGGTGTCTCCATAGCAACGTCGTCTAGACTGCTCTGGACAATCTCATCACAGGTGTCGAAAGCTTCAGTCGCATTCTCAAGGCAGGTTATGAGTTCCGCTCCTAGGTCAGCCCAAGACAAGATGGGTTTGTTTGGGTCTTTGCGGCCCGATTTTTCTGTTTCGGTGGTCTCTGCATCTTGCATGGTGTGGTCCTGGGCCACAGGACTTTCGGGTGGCGTCAATGACTTGGTAGGGTCGGGAAGAAAAGGGATAGGATCAAGATGTCGCTTGAGAAGTGCGGGCATCTTCTTCTTGAGCCACGGCGCCATGATAGGATGCGACAAAGCCATATCATCGCCAAGAAGCTTCAATTGATCTTTCAATTGCTCGCCGGCCAGTCCTTCTGCCAATGATGGAGGTTCCACCTCCGCCATGGCCGGGTCGTCATCCAACTCAATTGCGGCCTCCAGACAGTATCGTTTTATGCGATTGCTGTTCATAGCGCCGGCAAATCGGGCAGCCCTTCTCCAAAGCTCTGGATCTGACGGGTCCTGGTCCAAAGCGGTCATCCAGCTGTCCAAAACCTTGTTCGCATGATCGTCGTGATATTTTAGTCGGGGTTTTTCCTTCCATGTTGGGTCTGAAGCGGAATCGTCTTTGTATTTATCGACAAAGAATTGGCCATAGTTCTTGTATGACAAGTAAAGCGCTTGAGCAAGACTTGCTGCGACACCGTCTGCTCCTCCAGCATCCACATCCAATCCTCCATCCGTAAGAGAGTGATCCAAGTTGGAAACTTCGGGCTGGCCGTCCGCATGTCGCTCTGCTCGCTCGTAATCGGTTTTGGCTTCGCGATATTTAAAGATTTCGGATTCGAATAGCTCGTTATATGCGGCTTCTGCGGCCTCGCGGGCTCGAGGACCTTGCGCATGGAGTTTCAAGGCATTTTGGAATCGCTTCAGAGCTTCATCGACCTATAACTAAGTTAGCAACCGTATGCGACTGTTATCCATTGGTTATTAGGCTTACATGAAGCTCTTTTGTGGTATCGATTTGCTCGTCAATGTTATCCTCTGGCTCGAGGTTGATTGCTTGGAACGCCGGCTACCAGTCTTGAATTAGCACAAGATCGCTACTGAAAGCGCACATCTTACCATATTGGCGGTCGCAATGCTCTCGAAGCAAAGGCCGACATTCGTGATCGCGGCAAGGGGGAAAACTTCTGCCTTAATGTGTTTATTCCAGGTCCAGGCTTGGAGACAGTTCAACTTCCTTGGCACCCATTTAATTAAGCTACCGAGCGGAAGCGCGTTCCTTGACGCGGATTGTTCTCAGCCTCATTGAGCCACAATTTCAAGAATTGAGCACGTGGATGTGGCGCTTCCTACCGCTGCACGTCCCCCAACGTGGCCCATCAATGGTCCTCTCAGTACGTAGCTCCAGCTACCTATTCAAGCCAGATCTTAGGGACCAACAACCGTTGGCTTCAGCATCTTACTTAACGCCAGCTTCAAACAAAAAAAGACGCGACCCGACTGTTCCTTTTCTTTGCTCGTTTTAAGCTTGTTTTTTGCGATTTTCAGCCTCTAGCAATTGTCGTTCGTTCTCATTCGTTAGCGATACAAGGAGCTCGTCGCCATGGTTGCGCCAGCGGTTCCCGAGTGAGCGCAACTCTATCGAGATGCTTGGCATTCGAGTCGCTAACCTCGCCCCAGAATCACCGAGGAGATCCTCCACGAGTCGATTGACGCCCGAACCGAGTCTCTTGCAGCCCTCCGAGAGCTTGGCCCTCCCGATCTCGTCCACCTGCTCAAGCATGGCGTCCGAAACCCAGCCAAACAGGTACGCAAGCTCGCTCGGCGCAAGGGAGACAAGGAGCTGATTTCTGCAGACCGGTGTCTACCACCATGTCACTGGCGTTGATGCCTCCTCGTCAGCTAGTTTAGCAGCATACATCAACACTTTAACATACAAAGAGTCTGGTCCCAATGCGACAAACAAGATCGTCGAGGGTCTGTACTGGTACGTCATAGTCGTTGCGCCCTTTCAAGCATTCCCAGCCGTAGGCTCTAACGCTTCATAGCTGCTACAATGCCTTCTCTCGACTCGACATGCGTGTCCATGTATCGATCCCCGGAACCGTAGAAAGCTACTGCGTCGACGAACGAGGCGAGAAGAGGAAAGCTTCAGAGGAGCTCTGGCTGGAGACCTACCTATGCAGCGTCCTGAGGGCGTATTCATATGCCGACGATGGCAGTGGCGACACCATCCGAAAGATTATGGGCGTGCGACGATTCAACCCTGTTACCAACACTGAGACGGAGCATCGCTTCCTTCACGCAGCAGAGCAGCTCTTCTTCAGGGGTAGGTTGTCTTCACACCAGCTACTATATCCAGGCTGACTTTTTAGGATGGCAATTGGGTTCCGACTCGGTGGTCCAAGTGCCTACTAACGTCTCCAATCACTTGACCACTGGCCTGCTCAAGTATCTCGAAACGACCGGCCGATATGCCTCTGGGATCAACCTGTTCGAGAAGCTCCGGACGCAGAGCGTTGAGGTGTCATCTTTGCTGGCAAAGGTCATGTTCATGGGCCACGAGGAAGTCTCAGGTGTTAGGACTCTATACCAGTCTCTCCAGGAGACTCCTATGGATTATGTCATGCTTGACACTCAGGCCGAATTTCTCTTGAACAAGGCTAAAAGTGCAGCTACCCCTGAGGCCAGGGATGAGAGGCTGAAGATGGCCCTGGCTTGCGCGGACAGAGCTACTGTTGCTGCCCCGACCGAGTTCAGCACATGGGCTAGACTCGCCCAGGTCTATGTCGCTTTGGAGGATTGGGATAATGCTCTCACTATCCTCAACTCGTGTCCTATGTTTACCTACCAGGATAAGGACACGCCACTCATGCCAGAGCCAAAGGAAGTTCACCTACCAACCCTTCCTGAGACCCGCCTCGATGAAATTGACAGCGAACCCGAGTCGCGATACTCGGAACAGGTCGATCCTAGTCTACTCAACCTGCGAGCAGCATCCTACAGGGGGACTTTCAAGAAGGCATATGACATCTTGACCGAGATGACGGCCAAGATTGGCTGGGATCAGCTTCTAAAGATCCGCAGTAACGTATTTGTGATGGAGGATGAGTATCGTACAGAGAAGCAGGAGGCTACCCAACCAGCTGCCGTGACAAAACGATCCCCTAGTACGGACGGTCTGCGAGGCACGCCTGAACGAACCACCAATGCGGATGAGGACACGGAGAGCGAAAGCGACGAGAAGCCTGCCGAAGCTGCTCCTGGCGCTGGCGCTGAAAGCACTGAAGCCCCTGCCACCAATGGCGAGGATAACAACATTGAGAAGCCTTTGAATGTCATCGACCCAGGCGAGGCAAAGGCAGACAGCGAGGTAACTTAACAAGATAATCACTTAAGGTCAAGGCTGATAAGCTCTAGGCTACCAAGAACGACGAAAATCTGTCTAAGCTCAACACCAAGCGTCTCTGCGAGCGCTGGCTGGACAGCCTTTTCATGGTCTTATACGAAGACCTGCGTGTCTACACAATCTGGCGCACCCAGATGGCTCAGTACCGCGCGCAGCAAATGCAGTACAAGAAGTCAGCAGAGGAGTGGGAGATTCTGGGCTCCCTCGCCGAGCGCCTGCAGCACGTCGACGAGGCCGTGGAGGCGTACCGGGCATGCCTATCGATCCGCTTCAGCCCCAAGGCCCTGGCAGGCATCCTGCGCGTCTTTGAGCAGACAAAGAGCACAAGGGAGACGGTAGCATCTGTCATCCGGTTAGTGACGTGGCAGTACCGGTGGTACAGCGAGTTCAGCCCGGAGCTGCTGCACACGATACGGACCCTGATTGAGGACGAGGGGGCAGTCAAGGTCCGGAGCATCATCCAGGCGACGAGCCTGCCACAGAACGTGTTGGATCTGACACACCACTACGCTGCGCTGTGCGCGACATTCCGGAGCAGCGGCACCGATGGTTAGACGTTGATATCGGCTGCTAGAGAGGGTTGGGGCGGTATTGGCGGTACCGGTCAGATATACATGTAGGGATGGATGGCGAGGGCAAGCTTAGTAGTTAACTATAATACCCGTCTTTGTGGGTTGAAAAGTTTCAGTTCAAGGGTATTGGCATGGTTGTGATGACGGGGGCCGACAGACACAGGTTCTAATGATTGTTTATTTGTAGTTGACTTGAATCTATATAGAGTATGAGCTTTACAATTGGGCACATTCTTACCAAGGTTCATCGCCATGATTTCAGTTTCCTTGAGCTTCTTCATCTCAGCGGGATAGAACATGGGATATACAGGCAAACGATGGGTTGATTAATCCGTTTGCTTGTTGATATCCGGTGAATAAAGTGCCCTGGCATGTTGCATATAAAGACTATTGTAGCAATTTTGTGTCACTTTAAACAACAATTTATTATTGGAGCAACACTAGCAAACATTTTTCTCTTCATTAGATGTAGATATCCATATATATCCAAATTCTCCCCCACAGTCGTCGTTTCACCGCGTTTCACCAGCTCCACACAAGCTGCGCTGCTGTGCTACGCTGCCTCCTTGTTGCTGTTGCTACCCCACCATCGTCATACCCCGTCCACCTCCCACTTCTCCAACTCCAAGCAACGACCATCCCATCACATCACCCAACCTTAGATCTCTGCAACGCCTAACTTAATACACGAGATCTATCACCGGAACAGAAAAAACATTACCCATCAGATCTCTGCCGTCAACACCACCGCAATGTCCACCAAGCGCATCTCAAAGGTCCCCCGCCCTCACCCTCTCTCCCCCCTCCAAAATACCACAACTAACAC
>JABFFF010000656.1:0-24573 GCA_013623665.1 Fusarium sublunatum | reverse complement strand
ATTAATTTATAACTAACTTTTATCTATAAGTACTTATATCTATATACCTATATTATCTAGGTATCTGCCTATAGGTAGGCCTCTAAAATAGGTATCTCTAGGTACCTACCCCTATTAAATGGGTACTTATAGATACCCATGGGCTGGGTATTTTAAAGCCTAGTGTTTAGTTTAGTGTTGTATTTAGTTTCTCTTTAAACTTACTCGTTCTGATGATGACAACGACGACACCAGTCAATGTGGATAGTACAGGAATTCGTAAGCTCAAGGTTACCACAACGGTCGCCAATCCATTTCCTTCCTTCTGCGATGCTGTAGATTTCTGTTAGTGTATGATGTTATCATAATGAATGGGTGGATCACTTACATGGCTTTGATTTCCGATCCAAACAAAGCGTCCCCGTTCTTGCAGTGAACCTGGACCGTGCATCCGTATAGCAAGGCGAAATTGTCTTTTGCCCAGCGAGAGTTGAAGTTGGTATACACGACATCGTCTTCATACTTCAGGACGGCCTTTTTGCACGATCCTATTAGTTCGCTCTTCATTGCCCGCCATTTGCACTCCTTGGAGCCTTTTTTGTCGAAGTTGAATAACTCCGGCCGAGGAGAGGGCAGAGAGATGATCCCACGCTCGCCGACACCGACCGTTGTGGTGGCTGCGGGTACGTAGGACGGCCACGACCATACGGTACCCCCGCTATCGGTCATTGTATATGGTTTACTCACTACCGGAGGCGCTGTGATGGTAGGATTGGGCCTCTTGGTTCCGGTTCCGGTTCCGCGCTTTGACTTACGGGCAAATTGGAGGAAGACCGGCTGATCTGGCTCGCAAGGAGGGTCACCCACCTTGGGCAGGACACCTTCCTCGAAGTAAGCTGCCAGAGCTGTAGAGACACATTTTGAAGGGTGGGTTGTGACTCCGTGCTGGATAGGTAGAAGTTAGTACGTCAAATGACTTATGCGTAGGAAGAGGCTCACCCCAACTCCATTCGTCACCAATACCCTGCTGCCCCTAAATCGCGAAGATGCCTCCCAAGCATGAAGAAGAGGCGTGATGGGGTCATATACGCTGTCGGCGAAAAGTATAGGGTTGCTTGTCTCGACATTTTGCATCAAGCCCATATCAATCTTCTCTTTAGCGTCGAACTTCCATAAAGGACAATCTAATCGCTCCGGGGCAATATAATCTGCGAAATCGCTTTGAGCAAGGTGAGCCTGTACTGACGAGTAGAGGTCGTCGATTGTATCAACACGTAACGAGGAGTCCGAGCAAGAGATACCTTCCAGAGCGTTTCCATCGCTTTCGCCCCCACGGCGCTAGATACGGGTAGGGAGAGCGAGCGTCATCTGCCTCCTCGAAGTTTGGGTCTGTGAGGCCGTGGGAGCCTTTTACAAGGCCTTCCTCCTCTAAGAATTTGAGAAGATGTTCGGCTGTAGCGGGCCAAACTCTTGGATCATAAAGGTTCTTGAACAGGGCTTGTTTCCGTTCTATCGCCTTGTCCTCCATTTTGTATTTCTTCTCGGTGGGTATCATTGTAGCGTCGTCAGACTCGGGGGAGCCTGCGATTTTCATGAAGAGCTTTTTGACGAGGACATACAGGTCCTCTGCGGTAGAAGCAGCCTCTGCTAAGGAGCATAGATCTGGTCCAGCTGATATGCACTCAGAAAGCAGGTGATTGAGCGTCTTAGAGGCGTCGCGTGGGCTCCCGGCTGCTTGATGGAGCAAGTAGTCATCGACTAATAGATTGCTGTCGAGCAAGAATTTTCCAACCTTGGAAGGAAACATTGTAGCAAAGACTTGCCCCAGAACTGTGCCGTACGAGACACCCCAGAAGTTTAGGAATGGGCCTTCGCCAATGGCATCATGGATGGAAGCCATATCGCGAACAGTGGAAACTGTGCCGATGAAACGACCAATCTTCTGCTGGGTCTTGAAACATTCATCTGCAAATTTCCGGCTCTCTTCCCATTTCGTTCGTTTGATATAGTCCCAAGGATCTCGGACAACAAAGTCATCCCGTTCGGCGAGACCTGAGGTCGAGACTACATCGTCATCATCGCATTTAGAAGGGATGGTTCGCTTAGCACCACTTTTTAGGGCGTTAGTTGAAGTTATTATTGCTCAGACAGGGCAACTTACCGAGGATCCCAACCAATGACGTTGAAATGGCCACCAAGGTCCCTGTGAAACTAGTTAGCAAGTCTCTCTATTAACAGTCATATCACTAAAGCTTAGCATAGTTGTCTGCTAAATCTGGCATAGCATAACATAGCATAGCTCTCTGCCAAAGCTTAGCATAGCTTAGCATAGTTCACTGTGAATACTTACCTGACCTTTGTTTCTCCACTCGTTGCAACGGCGTCAAAGCCCGAGAATCCGGGGCCCCCGGGGTTATACAAAACACTCCCTCTTATTGGAATCCTATGGGCTTTGGCTCTGATAAGTTGGAGATCAATATACTCAGAATCTGAGTCTGAGTAGTCCAGTGGGACCTTGATTGTTGCGCAGTCCAAAGTTGTCACTGGTTTTGCTTCTGTGTCTTTCAGTTGATCGCGGCTGCAGCGCTTCCAATTGATGCGCTGTTGATTCGGGCTCTTGACCGCGGAGCAGCTTGTGACTAGCAAAGCTAGTATAGCTAGGAATGGTCTCATCTTTGCTCAGATAAGTCAGTATCTAATACTCTCTTAGGCAAAGCTAAGGAAGAGGAAGAGGAAGAGGATAAGGATAGGCAAGCTAAGCAAGCTGCCACTATCAGGGTCTTGTGTTGAAGTATTATGAAGTATGCCCTACCTTTTAGAGATGCGTAGTGATGTGTATAATGGTTGAATGGATTGTGAATCGTTGAGTAAGGCTTTTGACTAGGTGAGAAGGCTTAAGAAAATCGGAATGCCTTGTGTGGGAATGAATCCAGCTTTATATAGCTATTGCCCCAGCGTGAACGGCAGTCAGATGTCTGATAGCTGCAAATTGCGCGTATTTCTGCTGCAATGCCAGGATATACTATTGCGTACTATTCGCATTCTGCACCTTTCTTACCCTGTTTTAATTCACTCTTTGTTCCCTGCAAAAATGCAGTATTTATTTATGTAAGCTTGGTCTACAGGCTTATTTACAAGATGCCATACAATATCTGGTGACAGAGCAGTCCCAGTATATCAAGAACGTTTTCAATATAAAAGTCGATGCTGTACTTGAGCTAACAACCTATAGTAGTTATATATATGCTCTCTGGAATAAGGAAACACGGTAATCTATAAGGATTAGTTGTCCGATGGATACTTTTAATTGAAACCAAGGCGAGAGTATGGTCAAGAATATGTATACGTTCAAGGTTGAGCAATAATATAAACTATAATAAACTACTATGCATACGCAGACCTACAATTAGCATAAGACTTGCTTTTTTTTAGAAAGTCCTATGCATATCCCCAAGGGATAGATCAGGACTTATTACAGTTTTAGGCACAGTTATTTGCCACAATACAGATATCGTGCCTGAGACTTACTCGTGCATCGCTCATGTAAGTTGTCTCAAAAACCAGTCACGGGTCAACGACAAAGTTTTCATCCGGCATGACCAGATTGCCTACATCAAGGGCGCTTTAGGTTTAAGTCCTGCTAAAGAAACCCCGATGCAGCATACATCCTCCAGCAGCAGGCGTAGGCATGTGAGAGAAATCTAAGAGCTCGTTACCACATGTATAGAAAGTACCGAATGATAAAAGTTTGACCTTGATGAGGCAGTAAAAAGAAATAAGCTTGGCTGTGCAAGATGGAGATGTCGCTACGGTGGTTACCGCAGGATCCTTTATAGTATCCAAGCAACCGTAGACTGACCAACTGGCATAACGTATGGCTAGTGTACCTACCATGCCTTTTATTACCCCCATGATCTGTACATGCATGTGTGTATATGCTTTTCCGCGTTAGACTCGCAACCAATGTCAATCAGAGAGTATACCTACATATGTATTGCTTGAATTCTCATGAGGTTTCACGGTTGATGTAGAGGAGGAAGAAGAGAAGGATTGATAGAGTCTATACAGGAGTCGTCACTGGGTGTGAAAGTACGAGCTGTACATAGATTAGTCTCCTCAGGGTCAGACGACCTTCTTTCCTTCATGTGGGGAGATGCTATCGGAAGACATGTTGGATAAGAGAGTGAGGTGTATGTATATAGGATATAGATGGAGTGGATAGGAAGAGGCACGGCCCTTTTGAAGATATGGGGTAACGGAGAATAAAAGGAAAGGATCAAGGCTAAGCGACGGCAGGTTACTGAAACCAGAACACTTTACATAAGACCTGAGTTATATTGCGGGAGATTTAGATTCTCCTGCACGAGTTAAGATAAGTCTCTTCCATTATGCTCATCTGTATTGATTCACCTTGTGACTTTTCATCTAACTTCAACGCCAGATTTACTTTTCACAGCCACAGAACAGCACGACCCATCAAGTCATCCTGCATTTCCGGCAGGCCTCTCCTAAATATGTAGCCCTTATCTTGTAGCACATAGGACTGTATTGGTCCTAAACTGTGCCATTCTGGGACTGGGGTCGGTTTCTTATCGAAGCTTGTTCCTTGTACCTAAAGTCAAATACAGAGCGTGTACAGACCAGAATGCATCTGTCCGATTGTCCTACGAGAGGTAAAACCTTGTTATGTCATGAGCAATATAAAAAGGGTCATATCCTTCCAGATATTGCAGGAATCTCTTGAGAATTACTTACACACCACGCCTTCAGAATCTCGAAGCTCAACAACAACCAACTCCTTGATCAAGTCTTCACACAATTTCTTTAGCCCAAGCCTTTCGACATTCCAGGCCTCATGGATCTCAGGCTCTATTTCTGGTCCCTCATTCTCATGGTGCCTTTGGCATGCCATGCACTTCTCATCCCGCACGTTGAGCTCAATAACTTGACTCGCACTTCGGTCGATTTGCCCGGATCCAAGTCTCAATGCCCGCCGTCCAAGGTATCAGATGCAACTCAATATCTCTATGAGGACGGAAAAGAAGACAAGATCATATGGATATCACATGCCCCTGACTACTCATCGGACAGCCAAGGCTCAAAGTACGAAAATATCAGCATCACCATTGACCAGATCAACAGCAACCCCATCACTATCAACGTCACCCTCCAAAATAAGGGTAATTCAGAAGCTTTCTTCGCCATCCCGGACTCGCCCATGGATTCTGGAGCATCAAGACTTTTTACGATACGCGTCGACGAAACTTGTTTCGTTGACGAGAAACGGCACGTATCCAGCTGGGGACCCAAAGCTATATGGAGTGTTGGACCATTGCCGCCTGACGGGCAGGAGATTGGGCCTGGCATGACCATTTCTCAAAACATCACCATTCCTGCCAAAGGCCACACTTTAAACAAGAAAATCGTGGATGCGTTCAAGTCGGGGGAAAGGGTACAGCTCCAAATGGAAGGATGGTGGTTGGATTACTCACCTGACATCTGGGGAGACGAACGGGAATTGGGCCGATGGTGGTCAACCTCTGTTGAACTTCGACTTTAAGGTAGACCGATGACAGGGATAATATATCCACAGAAGCCCACTACATACAGTATCTCACTTAGCTCGCCGTGTTGTGAAGTAAAGATACGTTTGAGTCTTAAAAACAATCACGTCAAGTTAACATAACTGCTCCTTCAAGTGATGACCTCTGGCGACAGGATTTAGCTTGTTTGGCAAGTCAGTCGTGACAGTTGAGCGCAAATCTAATTTATTTCTCTCAGGTTTCCCATTATCTTGACTGTGTGTAATGGTGTTACTTATCCTTCTATGACTTCTATCCCATGACCCCCGAGAAGCGAGAGAATACAACTACCTAAGTAGAGTCTTGGCCTTCCGTCATGTACCTCCAACTTCTAGCTCACATCTTCCCTGCAGGGTTTGTAACAGAACTGTTATAAAGGGCTCCACCAGGTAATGCATTGCCTTAGCAGCAGGGTGCGCGGTGCAGTTCTCTGAATCTCCTATTCTTCCACATACGGTATTCCTCCTTGGTCATCTTCTCTTCGGGACCCAGGCGATCTTCCTCCTGATGTTCCACGCTGACCTGGGCATAGCCACGTCCATAACACAAGGGACACAGCATCAATATACCACAATCAACACTATAACATGCCCCAGGAGTAAACCTCTCGCGAGCTGCTCTTCCGGGAGGGCATCCTGCGCAAAGCATTCTTGAGCGATCACAGAGCTCGCAGTCTCCATCTTCCACCCGTGCGATCATGTCAGGGATCCTGACGTCGTGGAAAAGAAACTTGTTGTCCTTTTCCAAGAGCGAAACTGGTATCCAGGTCGTATTGTCATTCGACTGTGAAAGTTGAAAGGGGGACTTTCGATCTTCGACCATGCCAAGAGGGCACTTGAGATAGTACTCAAGTATACTATAGTCAACCACATCCTCAATACTCCCGCATGCTTCCCAGTCTTTCAAGGTCTTGCACATGAGAACTTGGTGTGCTCCGATGCTTTTCTTGCCGACGAAGTAAACTGGATCGTAGACATGGCATATGCCATCGAATACTGCCCAAGAAAGTATTTCATTCCAGATTTCAGCTGGGAAGCACTCATGTCTCTTCTTACTAGAGATGTGGCTCGGAGAACGGCGAATGATTTCCTCAATATAGTTGATGGCTAGACGAGTCCTGTCAAGGATAAGGATTGTCTTACGCCGCAATAGTTTCTCGAGATGGCGTTCTTCGACGGGCTTCATAGTGATCAAATTAACGAGGTATTGCAGAGGTGTTGTATTTGTCTTTATGACGATGAAGCGCGTACTGACTTTAGAACTTGTAGAAGGAGAAAGGATAAGAACCGAAAGACACATATTTTTCTTTATATATACCAAGCTCTTTAACTTCAGTATTGCAGAGGGAGTTTATTGAGAGGTTATTTAATGTGCTCATGAGCATCAACTTAGAAGTTCAAATTTTAAGGGTACTTTTTTTTCTGATTCACCTATACCTGTGTATTGACCAGAGCTAGATATTTGCTGCAACCTTGGAGTTTGTTTGCTAAATTTGCTGTGTTAAAAGTGCATAATGGAGTGAAATGCATCTTTCGCTGAGCGTTGATTATTGACATAAGACGTACAGTTTCAGCCACCATCATGAGTTTAGAAATTCTCTTTCAGCACTTCATGAATGTCTCACTTGTAAGGCATTTGACATTATTTTGAACCCATCCTTCAGCGAGTCTTAATTCACAGCGGTTTTAGAACCAGAGCTACAAAGGTCCTTCATACTTCTATGCGGAAACCAAGAGCAGAAGGTTAGTCTGATACACACCAGCCTATCGACTATAGAACAAAAGCTCTGATGCTTATGCGTAAATGGCCTCAAATTTCGTCTTGCCACTGGCAATGTCTGTCAGCCCTTCAACTACCCAGAGATACGCTCATGTTATATCGCCATTATCCTAAATGTGGTTTGCTTCACTGGTCGGTTATACGAAGAGCAATTACCCAACCTCCAAACAATAGATTCACGTTCGTATTATCCACACAGCTTTACTGACAGACGCCGGGGCAAGCAGATGCAGTAAACTGAGTCTTTATTTCAACTTTTCACATTGTGTTGTTACATCATCCCACATATACACCTAATATACAAAAAACATCTTGCCCCTTCGCCATCTCTTACACAGTCCTGCCAGACAAGACTCCCATACCATCCATCCATCAGTCCGTGTTTGGATCCTCAAGGACCAAACCGCCCGTAACGTATTTTCTATAAGGCCTTTTCCCAATCTGAACAAGATACTGGGTTGACAGGCCCCCCAGCCTGCGGTAAAACATTACAAGACATTAATTAGTGGAGATGTGCTTGCACCTCGCTGATCGCCCACTTAGGCCTTCTTCTCCGAGGTGTTGGCGTTATTGCTGCCGAACCAGCTAGAGAAAGAGCCCATCATGCCTTGCATGGCTTCCTTCTGGGCCTGCTCCATCATCTGGGCCTCTTCCTTGAGCCACTTTTCGCCGTTCTCGCGGATCTGCTTCTCAAGTTCCTGGTAGTTCCTCTGGCCACGCTCGCGAGCAACGTCCTGCAACATCTTGCCCTGAGCAAAAGCCTCAGCAGGGTTCGGCTCACCATCGGGCGACACCATCATGCTCATGTTGCTGGGGTTAAGGCCGAGCAAGTTGCCCAGAGCACCAACACCAGAGCCGTGCTTGTGCTTGTGAGCAAGCTGCTTAGCCTCGAATTCCTTTCGGGCAATGGCCTCACGACGGGCAAACTCGGTAGGGATGTGTTTGCCCTCAAAAGACTTGAGCACTTTTCGGACGTCTGAGTACTGCATGGTGTGGATATACTCGAGGAAAGGAATAAGGCCAACAAGCTCCTTGTCGGTAGGATCACCCTTCCAAGGCTCAAGGACGATAGCGTTCTCGGGTTGGTTGCGGACATGCTTGGGGTTGCTGTCGATGATGATCACCTTGGACAGGTCACGGTTTAGGTAGGACAAATCCTGGGCAGTTAGCACAAGTTCGACAAAAGATTTTAAGGATTCCTACCTTGACAATCTCTCCGTCTTCATACTTGGTAGCCTCTCTGAACAAAGGCCACAAGATGAAGCGGAAAGGGTCCAATTTCCTCATGATAGGCTCACCAGTAGCGAAGGGGACAGAGGTGAAGAGAACCAGCTCGTAGTACTGGCTCAGATATCGGATAAAGTAGTCCATGCCAGGTCGCTTAGCGATTCTCCAGCCGTGCTCACGAGTCCACTCGCTGTGGATGAGGAGGTCGTCCAAGCTCAGGCAGAGAGTGTAAGGGCGCTCGAAGGTAGGGTCGGGGTCAGGCAGGAGCTTCTCGAATGCAGGCTCCTTGTAGTAGGTGACCGACTCGGTCATACGGGCCTTGGCACGCTGCCACCACAAATCCAGACCAGGGCCGTTGGGGATGTTGGAGTGACGCTCGGCCTCGATGGTATCCTCCCAGTTACGGCCCATATATAGCACACCAAGTGTACCAGTAGAAGCAGTTGCGATGAGCATAAACCTCGTCCACCACTTGCGGTTGCGCTCAGTTGTCGACACATATTCTGCTCGGTCCCGCTCACGTCCACCACTAGACTCAGCCTGCTCCAATTCCTGCAGCGCCTGCTCTTCCTTCTTCTTGTCGCCGCCCAACTCCTCAAAGAGTGTCGAAGGAATTCCCTGGGTCAGATCAGGGAGCTTGTGGAAAGGTATTTGCTCGCCATCCTTGGGGGCATCGGGGGACTGCTCGCCGGTCTTGTTAACGTCATTCTCGGTCGATTGGGGTTCTGCCGGTTTCGCGGCTTCGGCTTCATTTTGCGATTCAGCGGGTTTTTGGCTGGGCTCTTTAGGTGTTTTATTGGAAGGTTTCTTGGAGTAAGATCGAAGCCACGGCGACACGAAGACGGGAGCAGCGGCGGGACGAGCTCCAAGGGCAGAGGATGAAGTTGCGACGGGCCGTGACAGACGAGCTGTCATCAAGCCCAAGCGCGAGGCCTGGGCTACTCTGGATAGCATATCGATGAAAATGAGAGGAAACCGCTGGGATCAAGGCGGTGCTTGGCGGGACAGTCGATGGTCAAAGTGTCGACTTGAAAAGTAGTGACGTGAAGCTTGACGAAGGTTGGTCCGATGCTCCGCCATGGCCTTGCGCCGTCGGCCATGGAAAAAAATCGGATGGTCCTGCATGAAAGTGGAGCTTCCTCGAGGGCAAGCTACCTAAGCCACCGTGGATTAGCCGGGGCTCTGTAGGGCCACGGACTTTTGATGACCCGATGGCGTCATGATTTTTCTCCGGTTACCGGTCACGCTGCGATCATGAAGTCCCCGCCCCCTCCATGTCCTCAGTACCTAAAGACCCTTGCAAGCCGTGCTCAATTTCCGCCAAGTTCATGGCGTTTATCTTTCAACCTTGAAACAATATCAACGGCGGCGTGGCCTTTGTCAATTCCACATTGAATCTTGTTTCCTTCCCTTGACTGTTTGGACTGTTAAGCGTCAATCGAAGATCTTAGACTCAGATAGACCTCTTCTCTATAATTCGCCACGGTCTAGTTCCATTCTCGCCGATTATTCCGACTAGTTACCCGAGACCACAATCGACGCTGTTCGCGCCGCCTTCCAAATCGTGGTAGTTTCTTGTCGATTCGATTGTCGCTACGCCATGGCACACCCTCCATGATAAGCTTAATTTCTCGTGATACAACACAAAACTTCCAGCGACAAGCCCTTTAATCTACCCGCCATTGTCATTGCGCAGGCATTCACCATACACTCGCCTGTTTACGTTATCATAGACTGAAATTCTCCTCTTCGCCACATCCGACCCAACTCATCTTGACATCTACAACTCACCATCCATCATGGCACGACGACCAAGCAAGAGCGCAGCCTCTCGTCCGGCGGGCACGTTGCGCATTGTCATGCCTTCGTCCAGCCGGGCGCTCCCGAACCCGACGCCCTCAACTACAGTCACCGAAGAGGACGTGAACAAACTCTCCATCGCCGACCTCACCCTCGACACTCCTCTCATCCCCCTGAAGCCGAAGCGTCGAGTCCCTGCAACGCCATTCCACTTCCTCTCTCTCCCTGCCGAAGTCCGCATCCAGATATACACCTACTTCTTTGACGATTCCCCGTTTCTGTTCGATCTCAGCCCTCACAATTACAAGCGCATACACAAGAAACTGGGTCTCATGCGAGTATGCAAGCAGGTCCATGATGAGGCGACATTTGCTTTTTACAGCACACGAACTTTCCGCCTGTTCCCGACCTATCCTGGTAAATACTTCAAGAGCAAGAAGCCTCTTTTGGCGAGACTGAAGCCGCAGCAGCGTCGCTGCATCACGTCTCTCGAATTGCGTCTCGGCCCTGGATGGAATGCGCCTCCCCGAGGCTGGGTCGTCAACAAAGCCCTTGGACTCACCGATTGTGTCGACGTTGAGCGTCTAAATGTATTTGTGGAATGCGACCCGAGTGACAACATCTTTCAAGGATGGCGTCGCTCAGAGGGCTTCTACGAGGCGTTTAGCCGCAACCTTCTCACCGATGTCTTGAATGAGTTACCCTCTGTTACAACTGTCCAGTTTGACGGCTGGTCCAGCGTCAAAAAGTCTGGCGACATGATGCAAGGTCTCATTCAGATCGTGGAAGAAGGCGGCTACAGTATCGAGTGGGGTCCTGAAAGAGGATGGACAGACGCAACTGACATCGAAGAGGAAATGGCAGCCGAGCCAGTTGGCTATCCTGAAGGATTTCCCCATCCTGGATATGAATCCCATGGCTTGTTGGCATTGGCGTGATTGATACGGCCCTTTCGAGCGTTTTCTTGGTTTCAAATGAGTTTACGATAAACGATTATAGCTTTGAACATTGGTTATGCGTCAGATAGCATTTATACTCACTCAGCTTCCTTCATAGAGTCAACTATGAAATTCTACCTATTCTTATACTATTCCAATTCGTGGTATCGTCCGTCTCGTCTATGCTTTCAACAAACCGAATCTCTAGCCAATTAACCTTCACTGAGCTCCAAGCAGTGCCAGTGCATTCCGCAATTCCTTGACCGCGGTTGGGACATCCTCAAAGTTCAAGGCCGATATCGCCCACTTGGCGTGCTTCTGTGCCTGATTGATATCCCGATGATCTGCCGTAACTCCTGTGCTTTGTACCGGAGCAGGTGCAGGTACAGGTGCAGGCGCCTGAGGGACCACTGGCGGAGGGTTCGAAGCAGCAGGATGAGGCGCGCTTGGCGTCGATGGCCAGGACGGAGGTGCAGACGGGTTGGAGAAAGGCTGTGGAGGAGGAGGCGCAAACTGCGACGGAAGCTTGGTTGGGATTTGAGGCGACGGCTGAGGAGGAATCTGCGTTGCCGGCTGTGCTGGGGCAGTATCGGGCAGTGGAGAGACGGCGGGCGGTAGACCGACCGGCGGTGGAGGCGGGGGACCTCCAGACAGGCCCGGTGTGGAATGTTGGCTCAAAGGCGATGGAACAAACGGCTCTGGCGCCTGTGGCTGCGACTGCGGAGGGAAATATCCCAGGTCGTCAGGAATCCTAGGCGGCTCATCTGTAAAGCTAGGGACACTCGGCGGCTCCCCAGCGTCGGGCGCATCCTCGACCGAGGCGCGCGGAGGTCCCCCCGAGAGGAGCTGCACCTCGGGGTCTGAAGGGTCCAGCTCAGCCTCAGCTTCGACGGGCTCAGGTTTCGGGTTGGTCTCGTTGGGGTCCTTGCCCTCGCGGATGGCCTTGAGGATGCGGGCGGCGTTCCATTTAGCAAACTTGATCTTCTTGATAACCTCGGGATCGGGCTCACCCCACTCGCGGGTGAGGTCGAAGAAGGTCGCGGCGGCGTCGAAGGTGTCGGCTGTTTGTCTGAAACTGTTAGACTCGCATGTAGATAGGACGTGGAGAGTGGATTGTACCTCGTTACTTTATCAGCGCGCATAGTGCGCTCCGCACGATCAAAGGTCTGCTGAGCGAATTGCTCAACGTAAGCCTGCCCCGCAGCATTGTCGACAATCGCATCATCGTCGGCGCGCTCCGTCTTTGTAGCCTCGAGACGCTCGATCAGGGTCTTTGTGAATTCAAAGGTGTCATCGTCGGTAGTGTGCAGGCTCTTGCCTACGATCTGGTTGACAGCATGGTATTCACCTAGGAAAGCAGTAAATGTAAGCATTTTCCCCGATTATCTTGTTGCGCGATGGTTGCCTACACCAGTATGCGATGGCTGGCTTGATGCTCCTCAGCTGGTTTGCGCGGTTGATGAAGCGGCTGACTTCGGGGATCTTGAGCGCAGCTGGAAGAGGCTCGGCCATGATTGCTGCAGCGGGCGATAGCCTCTGACTCTATCAAAGATAACAAGTCAAAGATGTCAAGTTGAGATGGCGCAATTAGAGAAATGGCTAGGTTGACTTTCAGTTGGAGATCGTCGACCCCACCTTGTTCTCCTCCTTCTGCCTTGACGTAACGGTGTTTAGCGGCCGCCCTGCGCCACATGATTTCCCCGGATTTGGCGAGCTCACGCCACACGAGTGGCTCGAGCTTCATTTCGACGTCTGTTACTCCGTACAGAACCGTGGCTTTTTTCCGAAGATGCCACTTTGTTCTTGACGACGACAACGAGCCAGACTGAGTCTTTGCCTTGATCCTGGGCAATAGCTAAAAGACTTGTTCTCTCTCCTCGAACCATCCCAGCGCAACACCACCTCGTCCCTTCTTTTATATATCCTCAAAACTTGTTCACATCGTCGCTATGCCTAACCCCACCTCTCTCTTGGTGACGTTGACAGCCACGCTGGCGGCTCTGCCCGCGGCTCAGGCTGCCATTTATACCAAGAACTCTCCTGTTCTTCAGGTGAACGCTCGCAGCTATGATAAGCTCATTGCCAAATCCAACTACACTTCTGTACGTCTCCTCTGTCTCCACGTCCATCAATCGTCACTTACACGCTCTATAGATCGTCGAGTTCTACGCCCCTTGGTGCGGCCACTGCCAGAACCTCAAGCCCGCCTATGAAAAGGCTGCCAAGAACCTCGACGGCCTTGCCCAGGTGGCTGCCGTCGACTGTGATGAGGAATCCAACAAGCAGTTCTGCGGTTCCATGGGCGTCCAGGGCTTTCCCACTCTCAAGATCGTCCGTCCTGGTAAGAAGACGGGCAAGCCTGTCGTTGAGGACTACCAGGGCCAGCGTAGTGCCGGCGCCATCCAGGAGGCGGTCATGAGCAAGATTAACAACCATGTTACGCGGGTGAGCGACAAGGATCTGGACCCTTTCCTCCAAGGCGACAAGCCCAAGGCTATCCTGTTCACTCAAAAGGGAACCACCAGTGCCCTTATCCGAAGCATCGCCATCGACTTCCTCGATGTCATTTCTGTGGCTCAGATCCGCGATAAGGAGACGGCTGCGGTCAAGAAGTTTGGCATTGAAAAGTTCCCCAGCCTTGTTCTCATTCCCGGTGAAGGCAAGGATCCCATCGTCTACAATGGTGAGCTGGTCAAGAAGGATATGGTCAAGTTCCTTAGCCAAGCCGGACAACCCAACCCTGTTCACGCTTCTGGCAACGCTAAGAGCACCAAGCCCAAGAAGGACGAGGCCAAGAACTCCAAGAAGAACAAGTCTAAGGAACCCGTCAAGGAGGAATCTACCGCCGAGTCAAAGGAGTCTACTTCTTCCGAGGCCGCTGAGTCTGCAGTCCCAACTATCATTCCTATCTCTACCATTTCTAGCCTGGACAAGCTCACCGAGGAGTGCCTTGCTCCCAAGTCTCACACCTGCGTCCTTGTCTTCACTCCCGGTGAGGCTGGCGAGAAGGCAGTCGACTCTCTGTCCCACCTCAACACCAAGTACGCCCACGGAGGACGAAACCTGTTCCCCTTCATCGCCATTCCCAGCGACAGCGAGGCTGCTTCCACCCTGCCCAAGGCCCTTGGACTCAAGGACGAAGTCAACCTGATCGCCATCAACACCCGCCGAAACTGGTGGCGCCAGTACGAGGGCGACTTTAGCCTTTCGAGCGTCGAGAGCTGGATCGACGCTATCCGCATGGGCGAAGGTGCCAAGAAGAAGCTCCCCGAGGGTGTCATTGTTGAGCCCATGGCCGAGTCTGCCCAGGAGAAGTCCACCCAGGCCACCGATCCCGAGCCTGAGATTGAGACTGACGGCCCTAAGGAAGCCAAGACCGTTGTCGAGGCTGAGGTTGAGATCGAGTCCGAGACTCAGGCCGATGCCAAGGCAGAGGCCGAGACTGCTGAGCCCGAGGCTGAGCCTGTTGCCGAGTCTGAGGCTGAGCCCAAGACCAAGGAGGAGATTAAGCATGAGGAGCTGTAAAGGGTATCTTCCAAATCTTACAATTAGCGTGTGTGTGACACTATGATATTTTGACAGCGGCAGAGACATACCTGTACCATAACATTCAGATCAAACAAAACAAACTCCAGCATATTCCTGGGCCCAAATCCTAACTCAAAAGCCATGACCGTGGTATCAATGCAATGTCTATTCATCCAAAGCCATGCCCATAGCGTCGCTCCTCTCAACTGCACCCTCCTTGATCATCTCCGCGCCCTTATCCTTTACAACCTGATCCAAAAACTGCTTCACTTGCTTACATCCATCCACACCCACCACCAGCATGCCCTCCAGTCTGCTAACTTGCACGCGACTCTCGCATACTAGCACAGCCACGCGATCGCTACCGCCGAGCGTCGCAACTGTCAAGAACGGCAGCTCTTGTTCCTCCTGGTTATTAAGATCGAGCAGGGGATCGGCTGTGTCGTCGCCGGCAGCATACGTAGAGGTCGAGCCTGCAGTGCACGCGGCGATGTAGTCCGTCATGGGAATACCGGCATCGATAAGAGCGAGGGTCGTAGCATTGAGTAGCGCGGCGAGGAGAGAACCGTCTTGGGAGAGGACGTGGAGGGAGATTGTAATCGAAGAGTGAGGAAATAGATGCGTGTGTAGATTCGACGACAAGGCATTCGCAATTGTGACTTCAATCTCTTGTATGCGCCTACAATTCGTTAGTACATTGACAAGCAATCGCCATAGTAAAAGCTTACTTGTCATTGCGCCCTCGCTTCTTGCGATCCACGCTCGAGAACCCAGCAACGACGACATTAACATTGATCGCCGCAATATCACGCTGCGCCTGTTGTCCTCCGCGCCGTTGCTGGTGCTGCTCCGAAGGTCCTGTCACGACGCACATGACTTTTGTATGGCCCATCTCGAGGTATGATGAGCCGTCGGCAGCATCTTGGGTTCGGATCTGGGCGTACAGACGACGGAGCTCGTTCCACCTCCTACCGTCGACGCGCAGGAGCGCTAATGAGTATGTTGAAGTGTCGAGAGGCATTGTTTGTGTTTTGATAAGAGCTTCAACGAACAGGGCTGAGCATCACCAAGTAAAGGCTGCTCTTGGTGGGGGAAATTTTCGTGCAAGGCTGTGGCTGATGCTTTGGTGTGGCTTGTGGCTGAGAGAGCCCGGAACAATCATCGGATTAATTGAGGTCGGCTTTAGAACATGACTCTCTCCATCTCCGATTCTCCATGACGGGTTTTGATCTCTCCCGCAGCTTCTGATGTCCGAAAGTCACCGCACATCGGATCCGACGGCGTCGATAGTGGAGATTTCCGTGTTTCTGGATATCGGTGATGTAATTATCGACGCCATAAACCCGTAACTCACCCAATGAATGCCAGAAATCAGTGACGTTTAGAACTTTTCTAGACTATCATGGAGAAGAAAGTTTGGTCTTGATTAAAAATCGAGAGTGTTCTGCCTTGTTGCGGTTTGTATATAAGTCATGCTTCTTTCCTTGATAGAGGTTTCTCAATATCATTATCTCAGTCTTCAATCTTCACTGCCTTGATCAATAACATCACTTCATCACTATAAACAAGTCCATTATCTCCAAACACCATGTCTTCTCTCCCCCAATCTTACAAGGCCTGCGTTATTGACAAGGCCAACGCCCCCTGGACCCTCCGCGATGTTCCTCTTCAACATCCCTCCCAAGGCCAGGTCCTCGTCAAGGTCCTCGCCTGCGGAGTCTGCTTTTCAGATGTAGCCATCGCTTCAGGCCATATGGGTGATGTCTTCCCCCGAGTCCCCGGCCACGAGATCGTCGGCGAAGTCGTCGAACTTGGCGAGGGCGTCACCGGCTTCCAGAAGGGCGACCGTGTTGGCGGTCCTTGGCATGGCGGCCATGACAAGACTTGCCGACAGTGCCAGAGGGGTCAGTTCCAAATGTGCGATAACGAAGCCATCAACGGTGTGAGCAAGGATGGTGGATTCGCCGAGTATGCCCTCCTTCGTCCAGAGGCTGTTGTTCGCGTCCCCAAGGAGATTGATCCCGCCGAGGCCGCTCCTCTTCTCTGCGCTGGAGTCACAGTCTTCAACGGCATTCGCAAGATGCACGTTGAGCAGGGCAACGTCGTTGCAGTCCAGGGCCTCGGTGGTCTAGGCCATCTCGCAGTGCAGTATGCCAACAAGATGGGTTACGAAGTTGCCGTCTTGTCATCGGGAGACGACAAGGCTGAGTTTGCCAAGAAGTTGGGTGCTCACCACTACATCAACCATCAGAAGAGTGATGTCGCTGCCGAACTGAAGAAGCTTGGCGGCGCCTCCATCATTGTTCAGACCGCACCCAACCCCAAGGCCATCTCTCCGCTGGTCGGTGGTCTCGCTGTCGGAGGCAAGCTGCTGAGTCTGGCCCCTGTTGGTCCTGCAGAGGTCGACACGATGGCTCTTGTTCAGAAGGGAGCGAGTGTCAATGGCTGGCCTAGTGGCCATGCCCTCGACTGCGAGGAGGCCATTCGATTCGCCATACTTCACGATGTCAAATGCATGATTGAGAAGTATCCTCTGAGCAAGGTGCAAGAGGCCGTTGACGGTCTCGTCGCTGGAAAGCCTCGATTCAGGAATGTCTTGGTCATGGAGTAAAGAGCGGGTTGGCACGAAGTGTATAGGTTGCCTGTATAGTAGTCTAATGAGTGTAATGAATCATGGTGTTGGATGTTGAGAAGGGCTGGTAGAGTGTGTTGGCCAGCTGTTAGAGAAGATAAAAAAGGGATATAATACATTAAGTATATTAAATTACTTGTTCAGTCTCTTGTAACTTGTCATGGAGTGTTTATTATGAAGAAGACAACTGGAAAACTCAGGACGTATAGGTTAGTGTTGGGCAAACAGTCATCTAGCAAAAGCAGCAATGAGACATCTCTTGGATATATTACCATTGTTCAAAGTTGAATGTTATCTTCATACGAGATCATATTTAATGCTTCTCGTAGACCTGTGGTGACAATTATCGCGAGACTCATCCCATGGGCTTGGTAATGTGTCTCTGACTTGATAGATGTGAGAGCACCAATATTGAGACGTCACATCTAGGCAATGTTGATGTCCAGTCCATCATGCATTTAATATAAACATATATCATATCAATTCAAGTCAAATCTTTGCTCTTGTCTTCAAAGGAAGGCATCATTTAATGCGCATTGCTTGTGCCTTTCTCGTGGTGGCTACACCAAACCACCAGCCCCACAGTTTCACACTCTCCAAACTTGACATCCCCAACCTCACATGTCCTCATGAGACTCATACTTTGTACGCTGTCACAACGCCAACATCGAGCTTCACTATCGATCTCACAAAGACTCTTAAAATTCCACTCAATCCAGCGACTTTACACCATGTCATCTCCCAAAACCCCTCCTCAGCCTCCACCCTCATTCACCACCACCCCCTCCGCAATCCTCGCCCAAACAACCTCGCACATCTCCACCACAACAGCCCTCGAAGACTCCCTCGTCTCCTCTCTCACACCCTCCACCGCAAAATTCTCAAACCTGCTCACTCCCATGCTCAACGATGACCACGCCGTCTCAAAAGCAACATGCATCACTCGTCTCTTCAGCTCCGTCTCCGAAGACAAAGCCCTGCGCGACGCCTCCCGCACAGCAGAGGAGATGATCCTCAAGGCCAATGCCGCGAGTCTCATGCGAAGGGACGTAGCGGCCCTTGTTAAAGCCGTGTACGAAAAGCATCAACGCGGCGAGGAGGTGCTGGACGACGAGGCGGCGTATACGCTCTTCAAGACGCACAGGGCATATCAGAACACAGGTGCTGGTATCGAAGATGAGGTGCTGAGAGAAAAGTACATGGCTTCTGTGCAAGAGCGGAATGAAGTCCTTGTCGCAGCCCGCAAGACCATTAGCGAATCCGACGAGGGCGTCTACTTTACCCGCTCCGACCTCACCGGCGTTCCCTCCTCCGTTCTAGACGCTATGAAAACCAGCTCCGACGGCACGCAACTTAAAGCAACCTTCAAGAAGGGCCATCTCATCTCCATCATGAAACACGCCATCAGCGCCCGCACACGCAAGACATACCATGTCGCAAAGGAAAGCCGCTTCCCAGAGAATGTCACTCGACTCGAACGCGCCGTTGAGTTGCGCGGCAGCACGGCGAGGATGCTGGGTTTTAGGACTCATGCGGAGCTCAAAATGGAAGACAAGATGGTCAAGAGCGTGGAGAGCGTCATGAATATGCTGAATAAGCTGAGGACAGAGCTAAAGCCTCTCGCAGACGAAGAGATGAAGACGTTGTTTGAGATAAAGAAGGCGTATATACAGGAACAGGGCACTGATGAAGAACAAGACGATGCGAAGAGACTCAACGCATGGGACTGGGCGTTCTATGCACGCATTCTCGAAAAGGAGAGATACTCGGTTGACTCACTCCTCATATCAGAGTACTTTGAAGTCAACCACAGTCTCAAAGGCATGCTTGAGATCTTTGAGGAGTTATTTGGAATGGTCTTCGTCCCCACTGACACACCGATATGGCAGAAGGACGTGACCGTCTACGAAGCCTGGAACTCAGAGGACCAAGGCGGCGAGTTCCTAGGGTATCTCTACCTCGACCTCTACGCGCGAGAGGGCAAGTACGCCGGCGCCCACAGCTCCCTCATCCAACCTGTAAGTCTTCCCCCATCATCCAGGCTGTGTAAAGACTCACCATACCACAGGGCTTTACAACCTCAGACAACAAGCGTCACTATCCATCTTCCTCCCTCATAACATCCCTCCTCCACACGCCATCTCGTCCAACACTCCTCCTCCACTCAGAACTCAAGACCATGTTCCACGAGCTCGGCCACGCCATCCACAAGCTGGTTACACACACACAAAACCAGCACGGCTGCTCACGCGACTTTGTCGAGATCCCCAGCATTCTCCTCGAGAACTGGATATGGGTGCCGTCCGTGCTGCGTCGACTCGGTAGGCACTACAGCTACCTGAGCGCGGAGTATCTTGACTTCTGGAAGGGACAGGGTGCGGCGCAGAGGCCGGATGAGACACTACCAGAGAAGCTGGCACTGGACCTTGCGAGGACAAAGCATGTCAACAGCGCACATGCGATGCTACATCAAGTGTTTCTCGCGCTCTTTGACCTTACTATCCATGATGCCGACGAGGGTCATGCCGTGGATACTACGGCGCTTTGGAATGAGAGCAAGACGGAAATCATGGGACTCGGTCGGATGGACACTATCGGCCAAGCATCCTTTGCGCATCCGTTCCGAGCATATGATGCGTCGTATTTTACCTATGCACTGTAAGTTCCCTGTGGCATTCATTTGATCCTATACTGAGCATTGGCAGGTCAAAGGTCTATGCGACCGACTTGTGGGTTAGCCACTTCAAAGCCAACCCAATGGACAAGGCAACCGGCCTGCGCTATCGTCAACTTGTTCTTCAACCTGGAGGTAGCCAGCCTGAGCTCAAGAGTCTCAGCAACTTCTTAGGTCGCGAGCCAAACGACGAAGCATACTACTCAGAAGTCACCAGCGTACCCGGGTCTGAGACATCACGCATGACGGCGGTCTTGTAAATGGACTGAATTGCAATAGTATCCAACGCTCATATGCCAAAGAGGGTATCGTAAGATCTATCATTACATCATGTTCGCTCTCGCTCAATGCACCAGTCTCATCCTAGGAAACGGCGCTGCCTCGACATCAACAACAACCAACCCCTTCTCATTCAAGCTCACTCCTACATCCGTAATGGGCGTGATCTTTCTCGTATGCGCAACTTCTTGTCGACTAACCCTCGCATCATCTCGGGGAATCCACAAGACAGGCTTGGGCATCCATAGCTCGGGAGGCCAATAGTTAGATAGCCTCTCATCCCCCGCATAATCGGCTTCGGCGAGCGCTTCAACAAAGATCAATTTGCGCAGGGCGATAAAGTCTTCGTAAACCTCGGGGTGAAAGAACCGTTGCAAGAACGTCGGTTGTTGGTCTGGGTGCGATTCGTTCCCAGCGAGAATCCATCTGTCCAAGAATTTCTTCAACCCCGATTTTTGCACTTCTTTCTTCAGCTGTTCCTTGGTGCTTGACTTGATCCAATCCGTGACCACTAATCTGAGACCACCCGCACCCTCGACAGCTCTTGAGCCTTGCGGTCCTCCATGCGAAATTTCACCTTCGTCATCGCTAGGAGGATCCTCGATCTCCTCTTCGCCAAAGTTCTGGTCCGTATCAAAGTAACTAGCAGCAGCGCCGCCATCAGCCTCTCCCGACTCTGCAGCAGCAGCCATCGCTGCCTCAGCCTCCGTCTTTTCCTGCTGTTGTAATTCTTCCTCCAACTTTAATGTCTGAGGCAGGTTTTGTAGTAGCGGGGAAATCGAGTCGCTGAGGGAAAGGTGGATGATACCCGTGAATATGAGGAATATGAGCATCAAGACCATAGGCGGAAAGGCGAGCTTGAGAGCGAAGAGACCAATCATGCAAATCTCGGCCAGATAAAGTCCAACAATGAGCTGAAGAAGGGCGCGAGGGTAGAACAACCCCATGCTGTCCATTTCCGAGTCGAAGACGTAGAGAATATTGTATCGATAGACGAGACGCGTGAATGCCATGCCAGCGCAGGCGAAAAGGAGGATTAGAGGAGCAATACACGTATAGCAGAGAGCTGAAAGCCGTTAGCCGGGAAAACCAAATATAGATATAGAGAAACACGCCAACTTACCAATGACTGCCATGTTGGTGTAGATGGGGTAGACACCGCCCCAGCGAGGAGGACGAAGTTTGTACCAAATCTTGAAGCGAATCCTGGGATTTTGGACGACTTTAGCGTACCCATAGTGTCGGAACAGCTCGAATATGTGCAAGAGGCCAGTGGCACCAATCGCCAAACACTGGACCAGGATATAGGATAGGTAAAAGTTTGACGCCTTGGGGAGATTTTGGGCGAGGAGGTCTGGCGTAGACATGGGATCTTTGATGATGTTGAGGATGGTGGCGGAAGCGGCTGATGTCAGAGTAGTGATCAAGAAGACCTGTACGACCTGGAAGACGAAGTAAACGTTTTGGGTGAAGAGCTCGACTAAAACCAGGGATGGGATTCCGGCTTGAACACCACAGACTAGGACAATTAGTAAATGACACCAGATGAGAGGTGGTAGACATACATCTCAGCATCGCAGGGACGAGCGACATCCAGAATGACAGGGCAAGGGCGGGTATAAACCCTTGAAGAAACCCGAGAATGGCATCAGGTAATAGTTTGATCCAGCCGAGGAAGAAGATGCCGCTGAGAAAGTCGACGTTGGAAACTATGCCGATCAATGCAGATGGGAAGGACCAGAAGATGATAGCGACCGCAACTAGAGCCATGACAAGAAAGCGGCGAATGATGCGCTCCCACCAACGCATTCCAAGAGCACTCCAAACCACCTCATCAGGCCGTACACCCAAAAGACGAGGAGCAAGCTGAAGGGGGCGATGATGGGCCAGGACTTGGTGAGCGGCCTGGGCGGCCTCCTGAGTGTCGAACTCGATAAATGCGGCAGGCAATGTCTCTCCATCACCGCGGCGAACTTGACGACGAAGTTTGTAAATCTCGTGGTTCAACTCTTTGAGCCTCATACGACACCAGCGAATAGTGTCGACGCGTCGGAGGAAGTTCTGGAGGGGACGGTGATAGGGCCTAGCAGTCACCGAAATATACTGTGCCGCGACAGAGCCTCGTACGTCGGGGAGATCTGGGTTGAGACCATATGGATGGACGTACTCGGGGTCTTCGGCTGACTTTTCAAGCAAGTCGTGTATATCATGACTGGCGATTTGTGATACTTGCGGATAGTCTGACTTGGAAGTTGACTCTTCGTGGACTTCGTGGTCGTGCCCATCGGTTGTCTCGCACTCAACGCGGCGTGGCGAACTGGGTCCATGCGGTTCGCTACTCTTATAGGACGAGTTAGAGTCTGCAGCACATGGTTCAGCAGAGGATGAAGTTGTTGGTGGTTCTTTGGCAAGCTTCTTGTTGCGGGCCAAGTTTGCCTTCTTGATGAGTACAAGCTCCGCCTTCTCCAAGCGCAATGCAGTCTGTTCCCTTTCTTCGACAAGCTTAATGAGGGTTTTGGCGGTTCGTGGGATCCAGACACGTTTCACCGAGTCGCCGTAGAGCTTTCTGAGTCGGGCCTCGTCGAGATAGCGCTCAGGTATAGAAGTGATAAGGACAGTCCTAGATGATAGCCGTTTGGCATAGTGAGGAGAGGAGAGGTAGGCCTGGCGGATACCAATGTAGTAGAAGCACTCTCGAGTGATGGTGAAGAGAACAAAGCCTGGGTTCATTAGAACCCGCATGGTAAAGAGTCAGTTATTAGTCTCGGGTACTTACCAAAGAACATGTAAGCGACGGCGACATGGGCGTACATGCGTTTTCCATCGCTAATCTTGCCAATTGTCAAGATATCCAGTTGGCCCAGGTTGTTTCCGCCAGTGATGTGGACGGGAAAGAGAATGGGCCAGGAGATGAATATGCCAACAAGGAAGGTGTTTCGCAAGACCTTGAGGTAGCGTAGGAAGAAGAAGCCATCGAGTGAGCCATGGTTGAGTACGAAGGTGTCTGGAGTCTTGAAGAAGGGCTTGATCCAGTTGAACCAACCAGTTGGAAGTCCAGGAATAGGTACGCTATGAAGTGGTGAGTAGTGCCCGAGGATAGTTGATGGTCCTTTGATCTTACTGAGGTGAACGCAGGCTTGGCATAGCCCGAGGCGCATACACGCGACCGCATCGCACACGGAGAAAGGAGAAGATGATGAGACAGACGACACAGTAGACGACGACGGGTACAAAGGTTGCGCCAAGAGACTGGAACGAGGACGACTTGTCTGCATTATTGGTGCTCAAAGTGCCACCGCTGGAGCCATCACGAGTAGAGCCAACTCGAGAGTCATCGCCTTCCTGGAGGAGAGGAGAGTCAGCATCAGGTAGTGACGTGGTGAAATTAAGGTTAAGGTTGGAGGACGCACCACGCTTAGTTCAAACGCTCTCGCAATACGGACGTGCCAATTGGAGGCCATGGCGATGGGGGACGTGTAGAATTGATGATAGATGCAGCAGAAGAGAGCTTATACAGCTTGAGGCGACAAGTGACGATGATTGCGTCGCCGCATTGCTACCTGGCAGCGATGCTGAAGAGTGTCAAGCTGGCAGACATTGAGTATTTTGGTTGACGGGTGTGTTGGCGTAGTTATTGCGACATGGCCTTTGCGACAAAGACGCTAAATCCAGAGCAAGAAAGAAAGAAAAGCCGAAAATCGAGATGAGGTCGTGGTTTAGGTGACGTTGAGAGTGGGATGTTTGGTGCAAAAGTGGGCGACCTCTTTCGGTCAGGTCGTGTAGCGTTGAGAGCGGCGCAGTCAAGTTAGGGGGCGACGGGCACTAACGACCCCAGTCAACGATTGGATTGGAAAGACTTTGTGGATGTAGATAACCCGGTGTGTGCCCTGGTATAACCTGCACCCATGCTCCACTTAGTGGAGTTTATATGGGTCGGAAAATACCTAACCCGGCCTATAGGTCATATGATTTAAAGTGTTTTAATTGGTTGGTTTTATAGGGTATAGGGCAGATAAGCCTTTCTAAATTTTATTTTAAATCTATAGACCTCTCTCCTTTTTTCCTATAACTTACTGTAAATTATAAGTATAAAATTATAGTTAAGTTATTATTAATATATTAATAATCTATTTTTTAGCTCTTTTATATAATAGA
>JABFFF010000653.1:0-18500 GCA_013623665.1 Fusarium sublunatum | reverse complement strand
GTGAGTGAGTGAGTGAGTGATGTCGGTGGATGATGTCAAAACTGGTAAGATGACGATGAGAGGAAACTGACACGACGTCGCGTCTTATTTAAACATGAATAACTCCTGCCCTCACGGAATGACTAGTCGACAAAATCTAATAAAATGTAGGGACATATGACATATGACTCAATTGCCCCTCCCGATGTGGCCCCGCCAAAGCCCGTGTCATGATCTCCGGGGCCGGCTGCGGAGCGGAGCTACCTTGCTAGGTGAACGGCGTGCGCGGCCGCGGGTCGCCGATTGGTCCGTATTGAGTTTCCCGACGTGCATTAGCCTCGGGTTTCCAAACTGTCGGATCGCATTGGCTCCATGAATCGTATTCTATATCTGTCTCGGCTTGTTTACTACCGCGGGTGATATGCGAACCGACACGTCCCGCCGGACTGTTGTTGATAATAACAAGCAGTCACACTTTATTACTAGTGGCAGCGGTATACACGCGGTATCACAGGTTAAAATTGCAGTTAGCTACTTGATAAATGACCAGGTCTTTGATGTGCCCTAGAATACATTCATTCTGATCTTTTACAACCAATCCATTCAACGCCATTGCTCGAGTATCTAATCAGACAACCAAGCACCGGACAATTATAACTATACCAATACTCCAATGCAAAACTAAAGCTCAATCAGGGCCTCCTCCTTGGCAGGCTGCTTTGCAGGTTCTTGTTGTGGCACAGAGGGGAATGAGTCTTGGGTGTAACCACCATACGCCCAGTTTTGCGGCGCAACAGGCGGCTGCTGGTGCTGTTGAGGCATGGATGGTTGCCAGTATGCTTGCTGTTGCAGAGGTGCTGGCTGACCGGGCTGAGTCGGTTGAGGTTGCGAAGACTGCGGTAGTTGAGCATGCTGAGCATGCGGCGACTGGACAGGCTGCTGAGGTGTCTGGGCAGGCTGAGGGGGTTGAGTGTTATGGGTCTGCGTCTGGCCTGGGGTAGGCTGTGAAGGGGTGGCTGCCGCCCCCCTAGGATATTGAGAAGACGGTTGTAAAGTAGGATATGGAGACTGATTGGCGTCAGGTGCAGGCCCAGGAGCCGATGGCCCTAGAGGGGCTTGCTGAGGTTGCTGAGGTGGAAAGTAGTAAGAGGCATTAGGGTCATTGGCGACTGTTGCCTGTGACTGTTGCGGCGTTTGTGTTGCCTGGTTAGGGTCATGCGGTTGCTGCTGTTGTTGATAGGGATCTTGGGGCGCTGAAGGGGCCCTGTTCGGCCAGCTGTCGGTCCGTTGTGACTGCTGAGGGTATTGGCCAGGCTGAGGCTCTGGTGCGGATCCATAAGAAGGATATTGGGGCTGGGGTGTCGCATGTGATGATGGTTGGTAGTGCGAGTGTTGAGGAGGTGCTTGGTAGCTAGTTCGTTGTTGTCCGGTATAAAAGCTCTCTGCGCCGGCAGGATTGCTGGGCATGTGGGAGGGAATCGAGGGGTATGGACCGGCAGCCTGACGAGGGGGCGGTAAGTTATACCCACCAAGATTCTGTTGGCTGTAGGCCTTGGATAGTCTATCCTCTAGCATACGGTCGTAATATCGTACCACTGTAGAAAGCTTTGCATGGAGATCAAGAAGGGTGTCTGTAACTGCGTTAGTGACTGACGTACGATACCTTGTACATGTTTACTTACCATGCTTGCTCATAGTCTCGCCGTAAGTCCTTGCCAACTTGGGCCGCAATGTACCGATACTATCATAAAGCTCCTGAATCTGAGGTTCGCGAAGAATAGTGCCTGGGGGCTGGGTCTGGAGGCGATCCACCAACGTCGCAAACAGGTTGATGTTCTCAGCCTCCACAGGAGTCAACTCGTAGTCGTTCTTGGGGAGAACAAAGTTTGTCGTGGTTGAAGGATTTGAGGAGCTTGATGTTTGCTCCTTGAGTGCCGCAGCGTGCCTCTTCTTCTGCTCCTCCATGTCAGCCAAAGACGCAGCAATAGCAGCTTTTAGGTCCTCGTCTTCCTCTTCCGCTTGTTTGGATGCTGAGGCGTCTCCATTAGTTGTGTGAGAAGTTGGAGCAGGCGCAGCATAATTATGAGAATGAGTCTTGACCTCCTCCAAGCTCATGGCTAACGCTTTCTTCAAATCTTCATCGAACCCGTCGTCAACCCGAGCGTTTCGAGGTTGCATGGCCGAGGTACTGCGCGTCTTGTGGGGGTACGTCGGTGATCGATCAAGTGACGGGTTGGGGATTTTAAAACCCTTGTTGGTAAGTTTCGCGTAGCAGCCATCGTCGACTCGCACAGGTGTGAGGATTCCTAGATGCGGAAGAGCGACCGTCTTGCTCGAACACTGCTGATCAAAACAGTTGCCACAGTTTCGGCAATGGTGCTTTCGATTGGTAAAGGTGAAGGCAGTTCGACATCTCATACAAACGTCCGAATCGGTCCATTCTGGAGGCTAGGATTCACTGTTAGTCGATTCCTGGGGTGATGTCAGAATTGGTCCTTACCGCGCTACTGTCAATCATACTACTGGCGACTGATGTCTTTGGGGGGAACTGGTATCCATCACGCTGCAGAGTCCGGTAGACTTCGCCAATGTATGAAAGCTCGTATCGTCCCTCGGTAGCGCCCGCCCAAGATTGTATAAGCTCGAGGATTTTCGATTTCACGTCGGCGTTGACAGCAGCACCTCCTACAGCTTGAAGAAGCGACACCAGGTTATCCATAAACTCCCGGGATGCGACCTCGGCGAGGAAGTGCGATCCGCCATTCTTGACGCATGTATCCGTGAGCTGCTAGTGGTCAGCTTGAGTGATTTTGCAACCATGAAGGCAGTATTACATTCAGCGCGCTCAGCTGAGTATTGGGGTTTTTGTTGCCGATGCGCCTCTTGAGGGAGCGCATAGCCTCTTTAGGCGCGACCGTCTTGGATCTGATGACATCGGAGATTTCGAGGTTCAGAGCAATATCCTCACTGCGATAGAAATTTAGCCAATATCACCGCAAGGACAGTTTCCTGACGACATACAGGCTGCTGCTAGTGGCCTTTTCAATCTGCTCGTCCAGAGCCGTGTTGGCGGAGGACGACCACCAACTCATCATCTTGGGAATAAGATTGCACAAAAAGCACCGCAGAAACCAGGATTAGAAGACGGCAATATGAGGTCTCTGAGATCACGACGCGCAAGGTCGAAAGATGATGGATGGAACAGGCGTTGTTGTTGGTGTCTGGTCGAGGTTCAGTAGCGCTCTCATCAACCCCAGCCTTGGTCTAGATTGAGGTGCTACCTTACGTAGAGAAGGTGCCTTATCAGGTTAGCTTACGTCGACTGGAATTAGGCAAGAGCGGGCATTCAATGATTCCACAGCCCGCGCCTACCTAGGAGTGGGTACCCAGGGATGCAAGCAGCCCAGGCAGCCGCCAGCCGCCGCATTAGCCACAGCACGAGGCCTATAGCTGGTTTTCCCCAGTGCATCAGACCCACCAAAGCCACAGCGACCTAGCGCTGTGCGTCAGCGCTCGAGAATGACGACGCTGCTGTGGCGTATTATTTACAGTACGCCGGGTGGCTCATGGTGCCCAAAAGAGGGTACCAAAAAGCGGTAAACGATACTTTATTTTCCAGACCAAATTCCGTGCACATGAAAGTACCCTTTGTCCGTGCCCGTAGTATCCCCCGCGAACACCTTTACACCTCACCTCATGGCACCCCAACCCGCCGACGAACGGTTCCGGGTTTCTTTATGCTACCAACAACGAACATCCAACACAACAATACCCCTTCCAGCGCCCGGACGATGCTTCTCTTGGAGGAGTTTTTCTTTGTGATGTTTCTTTGAGTAATTCTTTGAGAGATGCTGCAAATTTCTGCCATCTATTCGAGGTCGAGGCGTTGACCCTTTATAACCACTCCGCCACCCTAGGTTCCCTTCGTTGTTGTCGAGATTTCTTTTATGACCTCGCCGTCGAACCTCATTTCCACGAATCTCAACGCTTCGATTCCTTGCGACCATTACATCCAAGTCTTTCAGCCAAAACGTTCGAGTACAATAGCCTTTTCGCATTCAACGAGCCATCATGGCTTCCCTAGGGCATTCGCGCGCAAGCAGTGTGGCCACCGTAGGCACGCACTCCATGGGCAACACAGGCGCATTCAGCCATGGCCCTATACCAGGTGGAGGCCATCGAGGAGGCGATCCTCCATCAAAGCCTCCTCTACCACACATTGACGATGTTATTGCTCCTCCCCGAGATATCGATATAAACCAATCCATACGGAAACTACTTGAGGCAGCGGAGGCGTCATTGCGACAAGCCGACATGGCCCGGGACTTTCGAAGACCAACCATCGCCCTGGAGGAGTACATACGAGCGTCTGTCATTGCGGTTCAAATTATCACCAAGCACCGAGATTACAATGATCTGAAGAATGAGCGCGGGGATTTTGTCCGGGCTCATGCCAATCTGCTGCGTAAGATCAGCCAGCAAGATCCCATTTATGCCAAAATCAAACAAGATATCGTCGAGGATAATAAGCGAACCGGTGTCCAGCCACGGAAAGCCAGGCCGAGCTCGTCTCAAGGGAACAGTAGACCCCAGACCCCGTCGAAGCCAGCATCGGAACGGACTATGTCACCTTCAAAACCTCGATTTGATGGGTCTAGCACAACTAGCTCACCGGCTCGCTCAAAACCAACAGTGCAACCTAAGCCTCAATCTCTCCACGGAAATGCTATCAAGCCAGGCCCCCAGAAAGGAACTGCTGTTCAAGATCTCGCCGCCAGGTTTGCCAACCTGAGAGGTCCGCAACCATCGCCGGGCCAGGATCCTCGCATCAAGACACATCAAATATCACTCGCAAAGCCCAGGGGACCCAGAGAGATGCCTCCGCCCCGGCCACCGAAGGTTGGAATTGATACCAATGTGCCAAGTCTTCCTAAAATGCCAGACGCCATCTACAGCCCTGCTCGTGGTAGTATCTCTGGCGAAACAGCAAGGCCGCCCTCGAGTACACCACGCAGTATGCTTAATCGTACGACCTCCTCAGCTTCGATTCCTGGGACTCCCACCGCTTCGTCGCAGCCGCAGCCGGATTATTTTACTCCTGCACAGAGTTACTCAAATAACTCCATCCCCCCAGCACCTCCGAGCAATTCTACCGGCTCTATCAAGATTCCAGAAGGAGACAGTATCACTCCAGAGGAACTATTCCAAGCCATGAAAGCCAAGGGGAGCATCTTGATTATAGACGTTCGACTTAGAGACGATTTCAACGAAGGCCACATCATGTCATCGTCAACAATTTGCATTGAGCCCAGCATTTTGCTCAGGGAGAACGTTTCTGCGGATCAAATTTCTGAAAGCTTAATCCTCTCCCCTAGCCCGGAGCAGTACCTTTTTGAACAGCGCAATTCATACGATTTGGTGGTATTCTACGACCAGGACTGTGAAAGAATTCCGCAACACCCTCGGAACTCGGACGACATTGTCATTGTATCACTTCATCGAGCATTGGTTCATTTCAATTACATGAAAGAGCTCAGAAACCCTCCTAAACTTCTTAAGGGAGGCCTCAGCGCTTGGATTGACCTAATGGGACCGGCATCATTAGGATCTACCACTTCAACGGCAACAAGACCAACTCAACTGGACTACAGTCGAAGTCGAGCATCAGGCATCGAGCGGCGGAAGTCGAAGTACGTTGTTAAGCCCTTTAAACCTGATGAAATCAAGGAGTGGCAGGAGACACTCAAGAATGAAGATATGCAGACGGCATCGTCACCCACTTTCACTCGTACCACCGAGGACTTTTTGCGGAGATTCCCGCCCGTTACTTTAGAACAAGAGTCAATGATCTCTCCAGACAAACCGCAAAACCGTTCGGGCTATGGCGTATCACATAAGACGGACCTATACTCAGATCTGCCTTCGCCGCCTACAAGACCGGCCCCTGCTCTACCGCGGCCTAGCTACAGTGGCCTTACGGAGGGGAGGAACGAGAATGAGCTCTATGGGAACAACAATGCTGTCCTGCCGGCTCGTCCTGCCAGGGTGCCTACTATGAAGGCTATGGAACAGCAGTCAACGGGCGATTCAACCAAATCACCTCCTACCGGTCTTAACAATCCTGGTAACTGGTGCTACGCAAACAGTACACTTCAGTGTCTTCTTGCTTCACCCGATTTTGGCAGAGAACTAGCCGAATCTGAATGGGTTGTCAAATACAAGGCACCAAGAGCAGAAGACGAAAAGATTGATCATCCTCAGCTGATGATTCGGATCATTTCGAATCTGTTTCATTGGATGAATTCGGGCAAGTTTCGTGTGATGAAGGCCCAGACACTGATGGTAAGTGACAACATGATAGTGGAGAGAAACTAAGCTAATATTTGATAGGACTATTCACGTCATCTTTGTAAACAGGGTCGAAGCATCGAACAATTTGGTGGAAACGAGCAACAAGATGCTCAAGAGTTCATGTCATTCCTACTATTCCACCTACAGGACGAGACCAACAAACGGCGAGACCGGAAGGGACAGGTTTCCCAACCTGATACCAAGCGCCAGTCCCTCGTTCAAGCCGCTGCCGAGTACTGGCAGCGCCATCTCGAATACAGCGAATCTATGGTCGACCGCTTCTGGCGTGGCATTGAGTTGTCTACAGTCAAGTGCTTTGAGTGCCACAACAATTCTTATCAGTTCAACCCCCTCGATCTCCTGAACGTCTCGATAGACATGAACCACGATTTGACCCTCGAGCAGGTCCTCGACAAGCACGCATCCGGCAGTCTTCTTGACGATTTCGCATGCAACCACTGTAATCGTCCCACCCGCGCTCAACAGCTTCTCGCATATGCCCGCCTACCTCCTCTGTTGTGCATCGCATTTCGTCGCTTCAATTACTATCCGTCAACTGGAGGCATTGTCAAGTCATCCGCACGCATTACATGGAATTTCAACCATATTGACTTGACTCCTTACTGGCTCACCTCGGAAACCCGCGCATCTCTATCAGGCGTTGATCCTATGGACCCTGGCTTTACGGCGCCGTTCCACTACGAAGCATACGCTGTCGTTGTCCATGAAGGCAGCCGCACTGACAATGGTCATTATTTCTCATACGTCCGCGACTCAGCCTCTCGAGACCCGTACGCTTGGTACCGCTGCAACGATAACTCTGTGACCAAGGTCCGCATCGGCAGTGGAGACCGCGATGATGTCCAGGAGGAGGTATTCAAGTCTAACAAAGATCGTGTTCCATATCTTGTCTTTTTGCGCAGAAAGGGGATGCGATGAGCTCTCTTATATCACCCACTTGCCTATGATCTCGAGTTGGATATTCCTCTATTGTATAGTCTCGGAACACCCGGGGTCATCAAGGTAACAAACGAATAACGTCAATTCGATACCATCTTGCGCTACACGACATTGTTCTCTACCTAACACTCCCACCTAGCGATTGGCATGTTCATTGTCTCCGCAAATCTTCGCAACGGCCGTCTTCTGTCTTTGAGTGCAAGCTTTCTTTGGCCTTATGGATATTGTTTTACTAGTCCTCATTGACATTTTGCTCGTCGTCTATTGTTTTCAATGCTTGGTTGTCTTGATATAAATATATATACTGTAACTAGCAAGCTGGCATCGCATGGCATTGTATGGAGTAGGTAGCGTACGTCTTTATGTAAATTTGCTTGGGCGTCTGACATGAAGAGTACGACAAAGCTTGTTTGTTTAGCCGTATTCACGATAAATAAATATATATATATATATTCGTCATGAACTTCTAATCTCTAGCATATGCCCTCTATATATCTTCTAACATCCTGAGCGCTTTGTCTTTCGTCCTGTATAAGCCCAGGGTTAACAGACCATTGCCCATTGCTTTCGTGGAGATTTGCCATGAAATTCTTTCGTTTATCTGCTGGCTTTGAGGCACGTTCTCGTATGTCACAGTTTGGCAGAATCACTGTCAGTTTATGTGCAGTCATGCCTCGATATATATCATCGTGATCGATCAAGTAGCCATAAGATGACTGAGCGTAGTTCAATTGTCGCTACAAAATTTCCTTCAAGATATTGGAGCCAACGCCACAACTGTACATTACAGATACTGAACACAGAACCGTCCTAAAAGCTGCTGCACGCACATCTCACTCTCTTGGTATCCATCGTTTCAACTTCAGACTCCGAGGTTTCACTGTTCAGTCATTTGTCCAATATTACCACTGTTTAGGTACTCTTGAGAGTAGCTTCGATTTCCTTCTTGAAGTGCTCGGTGATCTTTCGTCGGTTAAGCTTCTGGGTAGCAGTAAGAAGTCCCTGTGAAGAGGCACGTTAGTAAGGGATCTAGTAAATGGGCAACCATGGGATATTCTTACGTTATCAGAAGTCCATTCCTCATCCGTGATCAAGACGCCAGTGACCGTCTCCATACCGCTCAGACCAGCACGCTTCGCAGCGCCCTGAAGATCCTTGAGAATAAAGCTGACCATTTTCGGGTTACTGTGAAGGGTGTGGAGGTTTGATTCGTCGACCCCCAGCTCCTTAGCCTTATCTTGCACGACTTTCTCGTTCGGCATGATGACGGCAATAGGACGCGAGTGCTCGGGATCAGCGTGAACCATGACGTTGGCCACAGACTGGACGCCACGATACACGGCTTCAAGCTTCTCCAGGGCGATGTACTCACCGCCCTGCATCTTGACGAGGTTCTTGACACGGTCAAAGACTCGTAGATGACCATCCGCATTGAACTCTCCAATATCACCAGTCTTGAACCATCCGTCAGGAGTAATTGCCTTCTCTGTTTCCTCGGGGTTATTCCAGTATTTGGACATAACAGGCAGACCCTTGATCCAAATCTCACCCTGAGGAGGTGTCGACTCGGTTGAGTAACCCAGTTCGGGGAGAGCAACGAGCTTGACTTCGCAAGCCGCAGGGGTAGGTCCAATAGCATCAGGGGAGTATTCAAGCGGGCAACCCAGAGAGCCATTGGCGCAGGTCTCGGTGAGACCATAGCCCGCCAACATGGGAGCAACAACCAGCGAGATGAAGTTCTTTGTGCCATTGGAAATGCCACTGGCGCCATTCATAGTGAAGCGCATGCGACCACCCGTCAGTTCGCGGACCTTACCAAAAACGAGGCTATCAAAGACACCAGCCAGCGGCAGTTTGTTCTTGGACGCGAACGCCTTCCAGTTATAGGCGCCCCAGAAAACGTTCTTAAGAAGAGGGCTAGCAGCCTCAAGCTTGGACGTAATGCCCTTTCTGACGGTCTCCCAAACTTGGGGAACGCCGACCATAACGGTAGGTTTGAATTCACGCATATCACCAGCACAGTTTTTGACCGAGGCATCGGAAAGCGTTCGAGGGTTGCCATATCCGAGTGTTCCACCAATAAACAACACGAGGTTTTCGAGGGCCATTTCGAAGATGTGCGCCAAAGGCAGATAGGCAAGAATGCACTCCTTGTCGCTGACACATTCTTCAACGCAGGTATACAGACTCGTCACTGTCGAGTAATCAATTAGCTACAACGATCGCGATGTAAGGTTCTAATAAAAGTCACAACGTACCTCCAGCTACAAGGGCTTCGTGGGTGATGCAAGCGCCCTTGGGTAGGCCAGTCGAGCCAGAAGTATACATGACACAGTAAAGGTCGGAGGGCTTGGCGGGGTTGGGTTCGACGGGCTTCTCCTCTCCCAGTTGACGAAGTTCCTCCAAGGTGATAACCTTGAGATCGGGGTTCTCGGCCTTGAACTTTTCGACCTCGCCACCCTTGGCAAAGATGGTCCTGTCGTTGACAATGACGATCTTGACTGACGATTTCTTGATAGGCTCTGCAGCGGTCTTGAGCAGGTGAGAATCGACGTACATGGCACTGCAGTTTGTCTGCACGAGAGAGTGCTCGACACCGCTAGGACCCAATGTATCGTAGGCTGTTACAATCGAGATGGACTGGGAGGCGGCCGCGTGGGAAGTAGAAATCCAGCCGATGCTACACGTATTCTAGTCAGATATTGAGGATGTAGCTGGAGCTTGTTAACTTTGACCATACCTAGTCGATCCGAAAATGTGAAGCTTGTCGTTGCTGGTCAAGCCAACGTTTCGTAGACCGGAACCGATCTGTAGGACGCGTTCGAGATACTGTTGGTAAGTCAAGTATTCGAAGCCGGTCAACTCAAAATAGGACCATTCCTTGTCGACTTCCTGGACCTCGCCGTCCACGTTCTTCTTGATCTTCTTCTTCTCGGTATGCATGTTGATGAGTTTACGGGAGCCGACAGCATGATGGTTGGGGTAGAGGCGAGCGCTGCGCTCAATGACTTGGAAGACAGTCCTCGCATCCTCGGCAGGGTAGTTGATGAGGCCGTCCTTGGCCTTTGGGTGACGTCGAGGGATCGTTTCTCCTGGAACCTTTTCGTAGCCGGGAGCCTCGATGGTGTAGGGAGGCTTGCGCACTTGGTGCAGCGGCATAATACCCGTTGTCCAGTCAGTCATCTTGAATGCGCGATGG
Organism: Fusarium sublunatum; assembly: GCA_013623665.1. Taxonomy (NCBI): domain Eukaryota; kingdom Fungi; phylum Ascomycota; class Sordariomycetes; order Hypocreales; family Nectriaceae; genus Fusarium; species Fusarium sublunatum. The sequence goes on along the minus strand of JABFFF010000653.1, from coordinate 8,011 downwards.
CTACAGAGCAGCCGAAATGAAAGAAGATAGAGGAGGGGGTTTGGATTTGGCCGAGGCGAAAAGAAACGACTTCACAGAGCCTTATGACCTGCGATGACGATAGTGGGGGGTTTATGAGGGTATCACGAATGTGAAGGAAGGAAGTAAAAGAGGGAGAGCACAACAGTGGAGGAAGGAAAGGCTAGATTAATGCGCGGAAGGGAGCAGCAAGCGACGACACTACGTAGGAGCTGCAGCAAGGAAAATAAAGCACTGAAGACACGGCACAGCAGGAAGGTACGGTAGAGTGCCATCGAGCAGGTGAAAGTGGGGATCGCCAATGGCTCCGTCACAGCCAAGGTACCTGCAAGTACACAAGCTCGGTTCATTTTTAGTCCATCTGACGCGGCTATCTCTGAATCTATAAAACCACGTCCAAGCAAGGGCTTGGCCGTCAGGTATAACTAAAGGGATTGCTCTAATTTATCATATACCTTGGCTTGGTTTATTACCAACGTCTTCTGGATAGTGATATAGCATAGACGGAGTAGCAATGCTGCAATGTGGTAATACGTGCTACAAGGGCGCAGCTTGACGTGAAGCTCTCTGAGGCGCCGAAGGGATACTTTTCAACAACTCAGATATACATTGAGCCCTTGAAATAACCCGCGCAAGATATAAGTCTTGGCGGGATCAGATGCACACGCCACAGCGACAGACTTCAGTCGTGCGCGCAGTGACAGCCCTGGTTAGTGGAAGTTAAGGAGACAGGGGCTGCATGACAGCACGACACCTCTATGTCTAAAAGTGAGGAAACTCAAGGAGACTACTTGGTAGGTCCTATAGGATAGAATGTGACTCGTAGATATATGATGAACTCGGCCTCGGACTTTAGGAGTCGGACTTGAGTGGTATAAGACGATCGAATTCCTACGGCGATTCCAGATTTCTAGGTATCCTCGTCCAAACTCCGGCGTAAAAGGTACCGCCCGGTACATGGGGAGCTCAGACGCAGTGGGCGCATTCGGGATTAGCGCAAAGAGCTCTACAGGGAAGCTTCAAAAACGCTAGAGGGGGAGCAATGGACGTCCCCATTGCGTCACGAATGGATCCAACGCTTTAAAGCCGTAAATTCACGACGAGCGACGGGTCGACTTGAAGGCAACAAACAACTGGTCGTCATCAAAAGCCGTAACGGATCAGGTACACATTACTTGGCTTAGTCATCGGCTCGCCGTTAAATTAGTAAAATGCCACGAGTACCTAAGGTGACCACCTCATCTTTGTTGAATCACCACCTTGTATCAAGTCTGTCTTGGCCGTTGCGTTGAGGCTGGTGCTTGGTTGGCGCGTGCCCCATTCCCATTCCTATTCGCATTCACATTCTGATTCTCCGTCCAGAATCAAGGACGCGTGCTTATGCAGCAGTCAGCACCTTATCAACGTTGTTGGTGTGCAGAGTCCTCCTCTCTATTTCGGGGGCGAAATCCAACTTGATCACACCGTGAACCCCTGAAAAGCCAAGATTACCATCAGCAGCACTTGTAAACCCAAGTCAACAGACGGGATGTCGCGTTTTACACTGCGTTAGCATTCAACGCCACACTCAATTCTCTTTGGCCCTACTGGACCTTAACCCGAATGCAACCCCAAGAGAAACCCTGATATATCCTGTACACGATGCTTTTCCCCAACAGGTTGGATACTAGCTGCTCGCATACTGTACCGCATATCCTCCTCCCGGCATGCGCGGAGACAAGCTTACCTCAGATTGTTGAGCTGTCATCGGCCGCAACAATTGATGGTCACCAACTGAGAGAGGTTGGCCAATTTTTGCTGTGGCTTTTTAATCCATATTCATCAAGACGCATAATTATCAGATCCACAGTCAAAAAAACCCCCAGTCCACCGGATCCCCGCCGCTGCTCCCCCGGACTTTTAAGCCTGGGCACAGAAGCAGGCCCTTATGTAGATGGGATCAATCGCTCAATCGACATTGGCTGTCGTCCCTGTTGGTCTCCTCTTCGAAGCTAGTTAATCAGCATTCGTCGGCCAGAACCAGCCGAGGTGATGCAGGGTCGCACAAGGTCGTGTCTGGCATGTGCTAAAGCTGATTTTCCCTCATCTCATAACGATACTTTCTTTCCCTGTCCCTGGCCTGCTTATCCTTATTCTTTCTTGCACTGCCACTCTGGCCTATCTTGGCATGTCAATACGTATGCATCTAGCAGACGCCACTTCTTGGAGTTGCTACTGGACTAGGCAGCTAGTTTACCCCATATCAAAACTCGTTAGTAGCCAAGACCAGGCGCTGGTCAGGTGCCAATGGTGAAGGGGGGCATAAGTGACCTCGAGACTGGTTGGCAATGTTTAGACTATTGCAAGGGCTCATGCCAGCTGAGATGGACGAGTGACATGTCTAAATCCAAGAACAAATCTATCCAGTTAAGGAGCTGCGCCAAGGACACCCCGAGCTCGCCTGGTAAAGCAAGACTTTGAAAGGGGATCGGACAAGCCTCGAAACGCAGAACCTAAGCATAGAGCCTTTGGAGATAAAGTTTGAATGGTGTGTGACGGGCCGAAACTGAAGTCGGCGTTTGAAACACTACTATAACTCTTCTCATTTGCAGCAAATGATGATGTTCTGTATGATTTGAGCCAGGAGCTATGAGCTCTATAGGGCTGTATCTATGCTCGGCCTAGACCATTCCATTTGACCCCATGTCAATGAAACAATTTGGTCATGATGGTCTATACGGATAGTTCCTGTATGATAGTCTGTAAGTGCAAGCCTCGTTAAGCTAGGCCAGACGTAACGAAACTAGGTGCGTAGCAGAGGCGCAGCAGTTGGTAAGAGAACAATGTCCTAAAACAATGGTCTCTGGTTAATAGTATTTTAGTGTCGGATTTGAGTTGAAGCTAGGTTATTAGCAATATCCTATTCTAGGTCGTTATTCTTGATACTGTATCTTGTTCAGGTGAATACAGAAACACTGCTGTTCTTGAGACCCTGGATTTAGCGTTGCAGATCGAATGGCGTTCAGGGGTACATCAACCAAAACTTCCAATCAGGATTGATTCCTTCCATCCAATGCCGGTAAGTGAGAAGTGATTGGATTTGTTCTGCAGTTGAGGACGGCAAGCATCGTACTGCCAAAATCTGACATGGTGAAGTTTCGAAAACAAACGCATCTTTTTGTTGCTATGTAAAGTAACTCAGAATTCGTATCGCTTACTCACGAAACTCCGTAGGTATCAGTAGGGATTCGCCGACGCCTGGGACGCGCACTTCAGGGCGGGTCTCGTGGAAATTGGCGATGCCGATTGGTTGCTTCACTTTACTCAGGGGCCGAAATGAACGACCAGACCCAAATTACAATGGGCCAGAACTTGACTTGAATAAAGGGACTTGAGCCTTCTTGACTTTTCCAACGTCTTGAGAGTTGTCTCGGATTGGGCAACAAAAGTAAAAAGGTCATATCTTGTCATCTCCATCATCATCATCATCATGGTGGTTCGGCCAAGCATGGAGCGCTCCAACGACTGGCTCAAGCCCGTCGACGACGAGGAGGAGGACGGCTTCCTCGGCGTGGCTGAAGATGCTGAGGCCAAAGGATGTCTCGACGATGGAAACAGATCGACGCTCGACTTGAACACGGCCTCGCTTCCTGTGTACATGAACATTCACCGGTAAACTTGTCCCAATTCCCGGGCATTGCATCTCAGAACTGCCAGTTGCCAGTCAGTAATCAGCGTGCTAACTCTCCTTGAGTGTAGAGTCCGGCGACTAGTACTTGCAAGTATTGGTAAGTTTCATTGTCTAGATATTCAAGATCAACGACAGCTAATGTACCGCCAAGATGACCCTTATACTATGGAGCACTTTAGAGATCCCAAAATGAACGCCCTCGTTGTGAGGCCGTTGGTTGAGCGACTATACAACCCAGATGACATCTCAGTCGGTGAGTCTAGATGTGAGAATCTCATCTTGGAGCATCTTCTCTGACTGCTACTATTCAGTGTACTGTCTGCTAGCAAATCGCGTCTCATTTCTAAGAGACCAGTCCACGGAGGTTCACCAAAGTGTTAATCAAGCTCGTGCCATTCTGTGTGAGCTACTCGCTAGTCGAGTCCTCCGCCGTTTTCATGAGGATCACCCAGGACCGCAAGGCCTTATGCTGCTTGCGCATATCCTCGTCGAAGGTTTCGATCCCTTCCAGGGCTCCCCCGATCACATGGATCGTCCGTCTAATCGAGCACAATGGCCCGGTGCTCCCGCTGAAAGCCCTGGCTATGAGCGAAAAGTCACTGCTCTAGAACTAGCCATCGTGTCTGAAAGCAAGTTCTTCATCAGCTCTGCGGCGTGTCAGCGAGCCGTTGACGCAGTTCACAACGGACAGATCATCTACACTCCTCTCTCATTCATGGACTTTCTTCCGGATCACTATAAGCGACGTCCTATCACTCTTTACGAACCTCGAACAGCACCTCTTCTCAACCACCACCGTCTCATCGTCCCCCGTAACCGAAATCTCATCGAACTTGTCCACTTTGTAATTCTACTGACTCTCTATGTCATGACCATGGTCTCTCGCCATTCCGAGGTCAACATGTGGGAGTTTGCCTTTTGTATTTACACCTTTGGCTGGCTTCTTGAGAAGATGGCTGCCATTATCGAACACGGCTGGGCGGTCCACGCACAGAATCTATGGGCTTTTCTCGATATCACATTCGCTTCCATCTTTGGCGCCTACCTCATTCTTCGCATCTACGACTTCCTGCTTGATCAGCTCCATTCCGGCTATGGACTACCCATTCTTTGCATTGCGGCACCTGTCATGTTGACTCGAGTTGCTTTCAACCTGCTGCCCAACAACCTCGTCTTCATCTCTCTCCACGCCATGATGAAGGACTTTACCGTGCTCACATTCCTCGCCACGTGGTGCTTTACCGGCTTTCTGCTCGCTCTGCAGTGGCTTGTTAGCGCGAGTAACGATGGCGATGAGGAGTTCAGTTGGTATGTTGTGGGCAAATGGATGCTTTGGATTTGGTTCGGTTTGGACGGCGAGGGTATCGACGAGTCGGTGCGCTTCCATATCGTCCTCGGTCCCGCACTCATGATTGCCTTTGCGTTCCTCGGAAACACGCTCTTCTTGACCATTCTCATCGCCATGCTTACCAACACATTTTCCAAGATCGTCGCCGACGAAGACGCTGAGATACAGTTCCGTCGCGCCGTTCTGACCTTTGAGGGAGTCAAGAGCGATTCCATCTTTGCCTACCCTCCTCCTTTCAACATTCTGGCCCTCATGGTACTTCTACCCCTGAAGCTTGTCACCACGCCTCGGGTATTCCACATTATCAACGTCGCACTCATCCGGACGCTTAACATGCCAACTCTCCTTCTGATCAGCTTCGTGGAGCGACGTCGTCTCTGGATGCAATCGAGGCGTGTTTCTGGAAAACGCTCCAAGTGGCAGTTCACATCTCTCTCCCCCCATAACGACGTCCAAGCCGTATTCAAGTCGGTTCCGCCAACCGAAATATCGGACATTATCGACCAGCTCGACCCGTTGGGTGAAGTGCCTATTCTCGAAGATGACCTGATGCCTACACTGGCGGGCGATAATCCGCAGTCCAAGCTGCGAAGGTGGAGGATGCTGCAGCGAGAGGGACAGCGTCGGACAGAAGAGACCCAGGTGTGGAGCAGTGAGAGCAGTGTGACAGAGGAGTAAGGTTGTTGTTTGACGTTGTTTAACGTATATTTGACTTTGTAGCATTGCAGAGGCGAATTGGTGTTGATTCTTCTATATCGTGAGTTTTGATAGACTGGGCTTTATTTTGAGAGGGCATATAGGGACAATAGTTTGCGCATAGATTAGACATGATTTACAACATTTATAACCTGATTTGGCTCGCAGTCGCTGTCCAAGATATTATGTTGTATCAATGATAAACCTCAAACCTTGGAAAATGTAACAATCAACCCTTACATAGAATCTATTAACTACTACTTGCTAACTTCTTCTACTCAAAGCCTGCCAGATACCTTGAAGTTGAGCTGAGAGATAAAACGAGCTTTGATTGGCTCTTGTCAAGCTACACCTAGGACCCACTCTAGCTGCTGGTCTCCCCGCGGTCTGAGATGGGAGCTAAAGTCATGAAAGACAAACGAACTTCGAAATTCTGCAACTACAACTCAACAACGATAACAGCAGCCACTTTTAACGATACAAACAACAAAATACAACTATAAAAATCTCGATATACCCAACCGATATCCATAATACACCCACATTGAGCATATAACAGAAACCGAATCATCATGGCGCCGGGCGACGACGGCCAACCGCTGTCGCTACGGCCGAATCCCGTCGCTGATCGCAAACCTCAAAATATCGCCGAATTTATCTCTCGCGTCAACGCGCAGCCTGGCGGATTCAGAGCCATTTCGGTAGCCAAGCTAAGAGAAGAGATCGCTGCGGAAAACGGGGATGTGCAGGAAAAAGACGTGGATATGGTCGAGGCTGGCGACGAAGCCGACGATGGGGATGATCAGGATGCGGCCAAGGACCCTCAGGAAGTGCGCATGGAGATGCTAAAGAACATTGAGTATGAAGGAACTGTTAGAAGACACACAGTGTCTATCTGAAGCTGTCACCTCAAGCTAACGCCTTTGTCCAGTGTCGCGGGAAACACAGCCCTCCTTACACTCGACTTTCTCTCTCTCCTCATCTCGAAGCAAAACCCTACGCAAGCCGGCCTCACTCTATCTCAGGGCCTACGCGAGATGGTAGGCATTGGTACCATGGGTGCCGACAAGCTAGACCACTCGCCCGTCACCTCTGCCAAGGCACAAGAGCAGGAGAGTATAGCCTTGGGCTGGACCCTGATGCACACCAACAAGACCCGAGATGCTGCTGAGGCTGCTAGCTCGTTCCTGCAAAAGGAGATCACCGCCGAGGGAAAGTATTGGGAGGAGGTTGTGGCAGTTCAAAAGAGCGGGTGGTCAATATCCAGGGTTCCTCAGGAGAGACATACGCTCGGTGTTCGATTTGGCTTCTCAGAAGGTATGTCGTATATTGCCGAGTGTAACAGCCCACAAGGTTAACATATTCAATAGCTGCACCTGAGTATAAAATCAATGGCCTTGCGCCCATGCGAAGAGGCGATGATGGTGCAGTCCAGCTCGACTGTGGCCGCTTAGGAGGTGTATCAGAACGACTCGTCGTGACATACGAAAAGGACGGTCGAATCACCGGCCGCTCTGCTCTACCAGCGCAAACAGCCGATGATGCTCCCCTTGAAGCGCACGTTCTCGAAGCCCGAAACACCATCTTTGCGCAAGAGCTCTGGCATGAGCTCACGCGTGAAGCTCGCACTCTAGCAGCTTACGATGTCAAGCCAGACGGTGCTCGTTTGACCTGCGATATCGATCCAGCGTCCAAGTCCAGGATTATACTGGAACTAGTGCCGCTCGGCTCCCAGGCATCTTCAGACGAGAGTCTACCAGACAACCACATCGCTGAGACAATATCGCTCGCCCTTCACATCCTCCTTAGCTATGCTCACAGGCATAATGAGCTTATGAGAACACGCCCTATGCCACCTCATATTCCCCGCTCTCGAGGCCAGCAAACGCACGCTCTTCTCCGTCCCATCATAGCTCGCCTCATGCACCTCCACAACGTCGAGGTCGTCACCAAGCACATCGGCGCCCTCGTCAAGTCTCTCGAGCGAAGCGGCATCTCCTCCCGCTTCGTCCTCCACACAACTCCGACTTCTCTCTCTGACTCGGATCCTGCGAACCGAGGACCTAACCAGCTCGCACCCTCACAGACTATGATCCGCAACATGCTCCAGCCCATCGAGTTCAACATCAAGCTTACCATCCTCCCCGACAGTACCTTTACCGTCCGCGGTCGCACGTTTCTCTTCCCCGTCACGGCAACGTATTACTATGTCATCGCCCCTCCCAGCTCGCCCCTCATGTCCATCTGTCCCCCTTACAGAGACGGCTATCCTGACCCCG